>VIAB01040137.1:12680-22765 GCA_009801035.1 Oophaga pumilio
ATGTAATCAAGAGGAAGATGGATAGTCACAAGCCATAAAACAAAAAGAACTGCTTAAATTTTTTTTACCTGGAGTGGCATAAGGTCACCCAAAAGCAGTGTGAAAGACTGGTGGAAATTCCAAGACGCATGAAAGCTGTGATTAGAAATCATGGTTATTCCACAAAATATTGATTTCTGAACTCTTTCTGAGTTAAAATATTAGTATTTTTGTTTCAAAATGTTTATGAACTTGTTTTCTTAGCATTATGTGAGGCCTGTAAGCACTGCATTTTTTGCTATTTTGACCATTTCTCATTTTCTGAAAATATTTATTGCTTGGAAATTTGGATACCTGTTGTCAGTAGTTTATAGAATAAAAGAGCAATTTACATTTTGCTCAAAAACATATCCTCACCTGTTACCTGTTTGCTTGCTTTTAGTGCATGTGCCTAAATGCTGAGTGAGTTTCTGAAATCCAGACAGACTCTTGCATCTTTCATCCAGCCACTGAAATTTCTGGATTGTGAGAATCATGGGGAAAGCAAAAGAATTGTCACCGGATCTAAGAGAAAAGGTAGTTGAACTGTATAAAACAGGAAAGGGACATAAAAGAGATTCAAGGAATTGATAATTCCAGTTGGCAGCATTCAAACTGTGATTAACAAATGGAAAATCAGGGGCTCTTTAAAAACAAAACTACGGTCAGGTAGACCAGCAAAAATTTCATCCACAACTGCCAGGAAAAATGTTTCGGGATGCAAAGAAAAACCCACAAATAACATCAGATGAAATACTGAACTCTCTGAAAAGTAGCGGTGTGGCTGTTTCCAGATGCACAATAAGGAGGCACTTGAAGAAAAATAGGCTGCATGGTCACCCGAAGAAAGCCATTACTGCGCAAATGCCACAAAATAACTTGCCTACAATATGCAAAACAGCACAGAGACAAACCTAAAAACTTCTGGAACAAGGTAATTTGGAACGATGAGACCAAAATTGAACTTTCTGGCTACAAACATAAACGTTACATAAGGAGAGAGATCAACAAGGCCTATGATGAAAGGAACATTATTCCTACTGTAAAGCATGGAGGTGGATCACTGATGTTTTGGGGATGTATGAGCTACAAAAGCACGGAAACTTGCTCAAAGTTGAAAGAAAGATGAATGCAGTACGTTATCAGCAAGTACTGGAGACAAATTTGCAGTCATCAGCCCAGAAACTGCGCATGAGACGTACTTGGACGCTCCAACATGACAAAGATCCAAAACACAATGTCAAGTCAACCTGTCATTGGCTATAGCAGAACAACGTGAAGGATCTGGAATGGCCATTTCATTCTCCTGACCTCAATTTCATTGAGCCATTCTGTGGAGATCTCAAGCGCGCAGTTCGTGCTAGACAGTCCAGGAATTTACAGGAACTGGAGGCTTTTTGCCAAGAAGAGTGGGCAGCTTTAGTATGTGAGAAAATATAGAATCTCATCCACAACTACCACAAAAGACTTCAAGCTGTCATTGCTGTTATAGGGGGCAATTCACGGTATTAAGAAATTAGGTATATAAACTTTTGATCAGGGTCATTTGGATGTTTTGTGTTGTCATTATGATTTAAAAAGAGAAAACACAGTAGTTTGACAATAAATGGCTTCACTCAACCACTAACCATGAGAGGAGAAAAAGTGTTGGTGTTATTCATATTCACTGAAAAAATGCCAAGAAAGCAAAAATTCTGCTGGGGTATGTAAAGTTCTGAGCACAACTGTTTAAATGTCACAACTGTTAAAATGGAAAGTGCTGCAGAATATGTTGGTGCTATAGAAATGAAATCATAGTAAAAAAGGCCAAGTGGCTATATAACTGAATAGGATATGGTGAGTAAGTATAGTCAAAACGTGGTTCAATAGTTGCGAAAAAAGTAAAGATGTGAAAAAGAGAGCCTTTTACAAATTTGCATAGCTTTGTGCATTTTGACAGGCCATATGCAATTTTACTATATAGCATAGATCTGTCATTTTGTGCATTGTAAATTACAATTTGTATTGGGTACTACATTCAATTTTATTGGATTATTTTAATCATGTCTTTTGATGGATTATAAATAAAATTTGTTGCTTTTATTAGGCTTTTTGTGCCTCCATTATTTTAAGTTTTTTTTAAATTCATTTATTAACCAGTAGGGCATCAGCTGTTATCCTTTCATCCTAAAATAAAATTTGGTATTACAAAATTTGTTTCAATATCACATGAAAATTATTATGATAGACTAGGAGAATATGGAGAAAATATTAATGACTTTTTATATTTTTAAAGTATACTGTATTGTTCTATTTTGTTTTGTCCATTACTTGCTTCTAAATCACTTTTGAATTCCCTAATTTGGGTTGAACATAAAGCATGGCCTGTCAAGGAGCGTGATGATGTATGATATTTAATTGTAACAAATTGCCTATGATTAATTCAATAAGAATTTTAATGAAATGCACTTAGTAACTTTGTAACTGTTAATCACTCCAGGTGGTTGTGCAAAATGGCATGGTTAAGACCATAAAGCCCTTACTTAAGCAAAGTGTTAATTAACTTTCATAATAACGAAAAATGGTGACAAAAAAGATTTAACATTTAATACACATTTAATATTAAATTAAGACTAATAGTTTGAAGGATGGTAAAAGGAACTTCTCAGCAATTTTTCTGTGTTTAAACAGGTGCTATGATGGTCAATGCCTCTTAAATAGTGCTACAAATTTGGTTAGATTGTCAGTTTAGAGTTTAACTATTATGCCTAAAAATCTACATTAAAAAGTTTTCTCTATATGCAGATCACTTACTTGTAGTCAGCTACACAGTATTGGATGGCCGAGGGCCACCATGTTGCTGCTGTTATCATATTCATAACTTCCAGTAAATAAATTTAAACTCGATTTTTAATTTTTATGTACCATGTACAAATGAATAGAGCATTTGTCCTCTACAAAGGGTTTGTCCTTTACTTTTCACCACTTGCCCTCTTCTGTCCTCTGAACTAATGCTTGAAAAGGGATAATTTTTCTAAATTCTTGAGAGGCACACATGGACTTCCAAAGTCTTACTGAGAAAAGCTTTTATGTGATTTCACTGAGAAGTTCCATCCCATGCAGGATGTGGGAGGAGAAACTATCTGAAAAAAGTCACAGGTAGGCAGTGTAAAGGCAGAATCATGTGATCACTATTGCACAGCCCGAACAGAGCAAACATAGGTAAATAAATGTGCAATCCTCAACATTGAAATTGCTGCACCAAGACAGAAACTCATAGGGTTATGGAAGTCACATTATTGAGATTGGTTGTCTGAGGAATGTTCTGTCATACTGGGCACCTAAATAATCAAGATTCAACAGAGGATATTCAAGCCCAAGTGCATTCAAAATGGCAGATCATCCCTCTGACAACCATCAATAACTTCATAGATAGCGTGACAAGGGTATTTTTGCTGTGGAGCATAATTGATGCTGAAAAAATTAAGATGTTCTGAAAATGTTGTTTCCATTATTTGTCAGTTGTGTACTATTAACATGCCTGTTAGCCATGTTATAACTCCATGTCCATAACTCCATGATTTTTTATTCTTTGTGTTACAATTTCAGTGATGAGGAGTTTATTTATAAAAATATTATTATACATTTATGTACGGTATTACTTCAGAGAACAGAAGGAGGGAAATGGTAAAAATTTGTGGACAATCCCCTTAGTTATTTCCTTTTTATCACTTCATTAGCATTGATTGCATAAAAAGGACAGAATGAAAAATTTGCATCAATGGGACCCTATTAGTGTAAAAACATAAAATAATTAACAACAATGAAGAATTGGTCTGGTTTACACAAATTCTCCGTCAATGTTTATAATTCAGAGTAATTTCTGACGCAGATGACACTGATCTCACTCAAACTCCTTTCTACTCAAGAGGCAATGTAGTAAGAACTAAGTGCCTGATGTCACATCTCTCTAAATATACTATACTGACTTCATTGACTTTGACTTGATCAATGATAAAAAGTAGTCAAGGTATAGTACAGACCAAAAGTTTGGACACACCTTCTCATTTAAAGATTTTTCAGTATTTTCATGACTATGAAAATTGTACATTCACACTCAAGGTATCAAAACGATGAATTAACACATGTGGAATTATATACTTAACAAAAAAATGTGTAACAACTGAAAATATGTCTTATATTCTAGGTTCTTCAAAGTAGCCACCTTTTGCTTTGATGACTGCTTTGCACACTCTTATGTTAAATTAATATGTTTAGCTAGGTTCAGTGCTAAAATTAATATAATTATGGGGCTGTTCACTTTATGAAATGGGCAATTACGGAACAAGTTTGATTGAAAATCACAAAAAATGTTTTCAAAGTGTTTAAATATCAAAACTTCACCAGCATCCCTCTTTCAATGTCAGTTCATGGCCCGAGCAAATCTACTCCAATATTTCTTTGAGACCGAAGAGAGCTTCCTCTCCCTCTCTGTTTTTTCGGACTTTGATGCAGGGTCTGACTGATTGGTTTATTTTAATGGCTAAACCAACCTGCTCTGTCTCTGCCTATGTATGAAAGGCTTAACTATTAAAATGAGTCAGTGACCAGGCTACTGCAAACACATAACCGATGCAGAAAGGAGTATGGATCTCCTTTATGTGCCAAATGCAGAAGCAGATGAAATCAAGGGAAAACGAAAGCAGTCACTAGGGAGCGCTGTGAGGGCCTCAAATAGAAACAAAAAAAAATGAAGTCCACCGCAGCTCCAGCTTTTTTTAACCAAGCACCAAAAAAATTTTGAATATCTTTAACTATTATAGATTTTATACCAGACAATGCTTCTGATCGATATGGGAGCCTGATTAAAAAGGAAAGCTTTTGGATTTTTAAGTTGGAGACTGGTGCCTGAGGAGTTAAATCTCACCATTGAAAAGGTTAACAGGTGATTTTTCTGTTTTAAAGTGTTATTTTATCATATGTTGTTTTTATTCCCTGTTCTTATCTTGTTTTATATTTTTATCAGGTTTAGGGGCTTTATTTAATCTTTTTTTATATATATATATAGTCTTGTTCGTATTATGCTTTTATCATGTGACCTTATTGTTTTATTATGCGATTTGTTCTTATCATGTGACCTGCTGATTGTGAATTTCATTGGTTGCTCTTTGTTTAAATATCCCTTCCTGTTCTTCCTTAATAAACTTCCACCTCATGAAGACAGTTTAACCGTTGAAACGCGTTGTGGTTCAACACTAATATCCTTGTATTGGTCTTATTTCCTGTGCTCCTAGGACCGTTGTCAATTTTTGCTGCAAATGCAGAAGTAGAGCTGCTAGTACATGGACTTGGTACAAATAACCGTTCATTGTTGAAGCTTTGGTAATGAAAATGTAAACGGAAAGCTGTACTATCTTTAATATTAAAGGATTGCATGAGAATAATTTTCACTATATTTAGGCTTGCTGAGGATAAAAATACAAACCACAGAAATATTAATCCTCCTCAGTTCCCCCGAGCCTCTCTGCTTCTGCATCAGTCATTATTTAATAAAGGTGTCATGTGGAAAAATAGGAAGACTGTTATAACTATCCCTATGCTATAGAGTGACTTCTGAAATTTCTCAATTTTTAAGATTAAAATCTTGAAGACTATTATTAAATATATGCAGAAATTAGTGTAAAAGCAGGAAGTCATTGGATACCAGCTGTAGGTATGTATTATTAGCTAAGATTATAGCAGGCACTTTGGTTCGATTTTGCCATGTTTGTCAGATTTATGATGAAGCATTTACTGGAGATAGTATGCGTACAGTATATAAATGTATGAGCTAGCATAGAAAATCAGTCTCTTAAAATGTCAATGAACAAGTGATGTAGCAAGAGGATGACTAATGACTTGAGACACTTCTCTCATTTGTATCTAACACATACATTATGAACTTTTCTTGTGTTCTTCATATTTCATAAAACATGACACTAGATTGCTTTGGCACTGAAGTTTAAAACAATAGTGAAAGGAATGCTAAAATATGCAAAGGACTTGAATTGTCTATTCATTCTGATTAAAGTAAATATACATTCTTTTTATGCATGGAATGTGTCTAAACTTCATTATCTGATTAATTTCTCAGTGTAAATGTTACTGTATGAGATGCTCACACCTTCATTCTTCTACATACAGTATATTGAGAACATTACTCAAAATCCATATAAGTGGATAGATGTTTGAAAATTGTGAATAGTAACAATTAGGAATATATAAAGTGGGGAAAATAAGCATATTATACACTGACAATTTTACAATTTTTCTCACCTACAAACAATGGAGAAGTCTGTAACTTTTATTGTATGTACATTTCAACTGTGAGAGACGGAATGTTAAAAAAATACAGAAAATCACATTGTATGATTTTTACATAATCAGTTTGAATTTTATTGCATGAAATAAGTATTTGATACAATAGAAAACCAGAACTTAATCTTTGGTACAGGAACCTTTGTTTGCAATTACAGAGGTCAGACGTTTCCTGTAGTTCTTGACCAAGTTTGCACACACTGCAGCAGGGATTTTGGCCTACTCCTCCATTCAAGTCTTCTCCAGATTTTTCAGGTTTTGGGGCTGTTGCTGGACCTGGTGAAGATGGACCTGGTGAAGGTTCAGGCAGTACTGGAGTGGCCTAGGCCTGAATGTTTAAAGTCGGTTCAAAGATTTTTAGGGTTTGCTAATTATTATAGAAAATTTATAAAAAAATTTCTGTCATCGTTAAACCTATAACTGATCTCACCAAAAAGGGTTCTAATACTGTCCAATGGTCCACTGAGGCTGTTAAGGCTTTTGAGCATCTCAAGGAGAGGTTTAGCTCTACTCCTGTTTTGATCCAGACAGATGAGACCAAGCCATTTCAGGTAGAGGTTGATGCCTCATCAGTAGGGGTGAGGGCAGTTCTGTCCCAAGAGGGAGAGGATGGGGTGCATCCCTGTGCTTTCTTTTCTAGAAAATTTTCGGAGACTGAGCTCAACTATGATGTTGGGAACCGAGAGTTGCTGGCTATTAGGCTCACGTTTGAGCATTGGCGACATTTTTTGGAGGGGGCTAGACATCCGATAAAGGTTTTTACTGATCATAAGAATCTGATATATCTGGATGCTGCTAAATGTTTAAATGCCCGTCAAGCTAGGTGGGCACTGTTTTTGGCCTGGTTCCATTTCTCTGTAACATATATCCCTGGGACAAAGAATGTTAAAGCAGATGCTTTGTCTTGTAGTTTCTCTCCAGCAATTAATACTGAGAAGGAGGAATGTATTTTTAAGAGAGGGGTGGTGGTGGCAAAATTGGTTTCTGAGTTGGAGAATAGCATCCTAGAGGCCCAGAATGCTGCACCAACAAACACTCCATATGGTAAATTATTTGTACCTAGAGCCTTGAGGAGAGCTTTGCTTGCTGAATATCATGAGTCTCGGTTGGCGGGTCATCCAGGAATATTGTAAACTACACAGTCGATCGGTCAAAGTTCCTGGTGGCCAGGGTGGCAAAGAGAAATCATCAAGTGGGTGCATCAGTGTACTGTGTGCGCTAGGTCGAAGACCTCACATGCCCCGACTGCAGGGTTGCTGTGCCCTTTGGAGGTTCCTAGTTTGCCATGGACGCATCTTGCTATGGATTTTATCACTGATCTGCAGGTCTCTGAGGGTTTTTCTGTCATCTGAGTTGTTGTGGACCAGTTTAGTAAGATGTGTCATCTAGTCCTGTTCAATAAATTACGCTGTGCCTAGACTCTAGCTACGGCATTTGTGAAAGAGATTGTCAGGCTACATGGTGTTCCCACGGACATTGTTTCCGATAGAGCACCACAGTTTGTGGCTCTTTTATGGCATGCTTTTCATGACAGATTAAAGGTTCATTTGTCATTTTTGTCAGGTTATCATCTTGAGTCCAATGGACAGACCGAAAGGAAGAACCAGGACGTCAAGCAGTTTTTGAGATGTTTTGTAGCAGACAATCAGGAGATGTGGTCGGAATATCTACCACTAGCTGAGTTTGCTCTTAATAATCATATGTCTTGTCGGGCTGGGTGTTCTCCTTTTTTTTGCTGTACAGGGAGGCATCCATCTTTCGGTCCATTTTCAAAGATTGGGGCGGTGGTGCCTGAGGAGGAGAGTTTTTCTGGAAATTTGGAAAGGGTTTGGACCAGTGTACGCCATAATCTGAAAGAGGCGAATAGGAAGTCAAATAAATATTTTGGCAAGAAAAGAAGGGAGGCATTGTTTGCAGTTGGGGACATGGTCTGGTTGTCCTCTAGGAATCTGCGTTTGAAGATCCCTTCTAAAAAAAACTGGGGCCTAAGTTTGCTGGACCCTTCAAAGTGGTTCAGGTTGTCAATTCAGCAGCGGTGAGATTAGACATCCCCTCGTCCTGGAGAATTAATTCAGTTTTCATGTATCTTTACTGAAGAAAGTTGACACGCCAGATAAGGAGGCGATGCCAACTGTTCCTCCAGTTGATGAGGACAGCGAGTTTGAGATTTCATTTTAGATTTCAAGTGGCACAGAGGAGGTTTGCAGTATCTCGTGTTCTGGAAGGGTTTCGGTCCCAAGGATAATTCCTGGGTGAAAGTTGAGGACGTCTCGGCCTCAAGGCTGATTAAGACTTTTCACAGGAGATTTCCGAATAAAGCTCGGCCAAGAGGATCCAGAGGATCCTCATAAAAAGCGAGGTACTGTTAGAATCTATTTAGTTTTGACCATCTGCCATCTTGTTGGGGTTTTCTGGCTGCTGTTTTTTTTTTTACATTTTTGTTTATTTTTTTTTTACATTTTTGCATTGTCCCAGTGTGAGACATCACTATATAGTGTCAGATCGCTGATCTGACAGTTTGAAGAGCATTGTGTCAGATCAGCGATCTGACAGGCAGTGCAGGAGGCTTCTCAGCACTTGCTCTCAGCAGGCACTGACAAGCCACCTCCCTGCAGGACCTGGAAGGACCTGGCGGCCATCTTCGATCCGGGGGGCCTGCACGGAGGAGGCCCTTGAAACAACGTGACCACATCGCGTTACTCTGAGGATCTCAGGGAAGCATGCATGCTCCCTGCGCGATGCTTCCCTATGCCACCAGAACGCTGTGATCATGTTAAAGTTCCGGGAGTGGTCCGTGACTGCTCCTGGCACATAGTAACAGGTGTCAGCTGTGAGAATCAGCTGACACCCAGCCGTGATCAACTGCTCTTCCCCCGTGAGCGCGGCTGATCGCATATGACGTACTATTTCATCCATGGGAATTAAGTCCTAGGGCACATGGATGGAATAATACGTCTGATGGCAGAAAGGGGTTAAATATGAGTGTCTGAGCAAAGGGTCTGAATACCTATGACCATGTGATAGTTCAGTTTTTCTGTTTTAATAAATTTACAAAAATTTGTACATTTCTGTTCTTTTTCAGTCGAGATGGGGTGCAGAGTGTACATTAGTGAGAAAATTTTTTTACGTTTTTGAATTTACCAAATGGCTGCAATGAAACAAAGAGTGAAAAAATTAAAGGGGTATGAATACTTTCCGAACCCACTGTATAATATGGTGATTTGTCAATGTTATTTCCTGTTTAACTACTATGTAAAACAGCACCCTATGTCTAGGACGCATACCATACTGTGAATATGAACAAGTAGTTTGAAAAGCATCAGTCTAAGGCATTCACAGGTATATGCAATTCTTACTTACATGATACAAAGATTTTTAAAAAAATATTTTTTTTTTTTCATCATTTTTTGGAAGTAAATAGTTGTTTTTAACACTAACCTCTCTGGATCTGTTGCTGGACATCTTCCCTATCAAGTTGTCTTCATTTCCTGTGTGCTGACACAGTCTCTCATGTCCCTGCGCTACCAGAGGACTTTAATTTATGGGTGAGCTGGATAACCATTTTTTCTATATGAGATTTTCACCCAGTGTACAGGACAGGAGAAGTGGTACTGTACAACTTGTACATACTGAATAATATACAATAGATACTGATTCACCCTAATAATTACACTCTGTCATAGTATAATAATGATTAGTGTTGAGCGATACGATACCGCAAGTATCGGGTA
>VIAB01040148.1:0-11531 GCA_009801035.1 Oophaga pumilio
TTCGACGACCGCATGGCCGACCTCACACTATGGTCGTGTTTCGGATGACGAAACTCGACTTTGGCTAAAGTCTTCGACTTTTGAATCTGACCGACCTGTTTCGCTCAACTCTACTAAGGACTGTTTTTAAAAATGCCACCCAAAAACGACCATCTATTGGGCAAGTTCATCCAAAAGCTAACAAAGCAAAATTGTGTCAAAGAGCTGAAATAAGTGAACAATGTGACTCACGGCTTGAAAAGAATCTGATAAGACAGGCTAAATGTAAGGCAGCTGAGACATCAGAGCAACGAGAATGTCGTCTTCACAAGGATCGGATAAGGCAGGCTGAAGCAAGGAATATGGAAACATCTGAACAAAAGGTTGAACGTTGTGAAAATGACTGCATACGACATATGTAACGTGTGCAAAGATGTAGGCAAGCTGATTTGAGTTTGGAAGCATTTCACTACAACCCAATTCAAGACTATAGGTCACATCAGAAAGTCATAATTGGCAAAATGGACATAATATGCAAACATTGTCAAGCAAAGAAGTTTAACTTGGAATCGCCTGCACTACAATAGAAAGTTATTTAACTGTAAACCAATTTTACTTTTTAGTCCGGGAACTACTTATAGATTATACTGGAGAGAGGGGGGAAGGGTTGCACTATGTTGTTAATTGGGTGTAAATGTTTTATATTATGTGTAAGGTGCATAAATTTTCATCTTTGATAAAAAATAGTTCAAAAAATAGTTGTAATAGTTTATACGACATAATATGTATTGAATATGTAAAATCAATAAAAATGTTGAAATAAAAAAAATGTTGTTGTTCACATCAATGTTACAAAAAATTAGTAAAATGCAAAAATAATAAAAATTTAAAGTGGAAAAAAAATTACTGTAGCACTCTGAAAATGTCAATTTCAGGGTGACACTGAAAATTGTACTTTAGCTACCATAAATGTCCTGGACCGCCTGACGAGCAATCATCAGAAGCCTGAGCGGTCCAAGCAGTGGCAGACGGGTGACTCTTATGACCCTGGTCTGCGGCTCCCACACTGTCCAGGAGCAGAGAGGAATGACCGCAGTTCAGCAGTGCTGGAGGAACAGCATGACGAGAAGAGAGACCGCTGACAGGACCTGTGGACCTGTGGCACGTAACCGCAGGTCAGAGGCGAAGGAGGCGGGATCTAGCTCAGCACTGCTGGAGAAGATAGCGTGACGCGACAGAGACCCCCGGGCAGAGGAGGGGAAGGGGTACCATGAGACACCAGGGAATAACAGAGCACGAGAGAAGAGAAGTCCAAAGGTAAGCCGAGATCAGTAATACCGAGTCAGGCAAAGGCAGTACAATGGGAGCAGACTAACAGAGATAACCAAAGACAAAGTAGAAGTCAAAAACCGGGCAAGCAGACAAACAGTACCAAGTCAGAAGGCAAAATCACAATGGGAGACAAACCAGGTCAGAAGCATACAAACAAACCAGAACACAGGTACAAGGCACAGGCACACCGGGGTCGACACACTCAGCCGAGGGCGAAAGTATAACCGACAAAGCATGGACCCACAAAGAGGCTATAAAATTCCTCATAGAAGCCAAAATGAGGCTACCCGGATTAACCCCAGACACTCCAAACAGAACATAGCCAACAAACCATGACAGTACCCCCCTCTTAAAGGGGGACCACAGGACCCCCAGGCTTCTCAGGATGCCTGGCATGGAAAGCCCGAACCAAACGGTCAGTATGCACCATTCGGGCAGGCACCCAAGACAGATCCTCAGGCCCGTATCTCCTCCAAAGGACAAGGTACTACAATGACCTGCGGACCAGACGGGAATCCACAATGTGTCCCACCTCAAACTCGATGTGTCCATCCACCAACACTGGGGAAGGAACCAAACCAGGATCCTCTACTACCGATCCCAGGGGTTTTAACAGAGACCTATGGAACACATCATGAAGTTTCAATGAGGGTGGGAGTCATAACCGATAAATCACTGGATTAATTATGTCAATAACCTCATAAGGACCAATAAACTTAGGGGCCAGCTTGGTCGACGGTACCCTAAGACTGATGTTCTGAGTGGAAAGCCATACCTTATCCCCAAGCTGTAACACTTGGTCCAAGTTTCTATTCCTATCGGCAAAAAATGTATACTTCCGCTGAGCTTTGGAGATATTTCGCCGGACCTCTGACCATAGATTACTGAGCCGTTTGACGTACCCCTCAGCCCCAGGACAACCAGAATCCAACTGAGAGAATTCCCTGAAGTGTGGGTTAAACCCGTAATTGATTAAAAATGGAGACCTACCAGTGGATTGATTCACCCGATTGTTGAAAGCGAATTCTGCTAAGGGCGGGGCATCACACCAGTCATCCTGCAAAACAGAGGTCAAACACCGAAGGATCTATTCGAGGGATTGATTGGTGTGCACGGTTTGGCCGTTACTTTCAGGATGATATGCCAAAAAGAAAGACAAGGAGATCCCCAACTTTTTACAAAAAGCCAGTCAAAACTTAGCCACGAACTGTACCCCCCTATCAGACACCACATTCAACGGCACACAATGCAAACGTACCACATGTAGAAGAAAATATCTGGACAAAGTTTCTGCTCAAGGCAAGGCTGCCATAGGTATAAAATGGGCCTGTTTGGAAAACCTGTCCACAACGACCCACACAACAGTATTACCCCGGGAAGGAGGGAGATTAGTAATGAAATCCATGGACAGATGAGTCCATTGCCTCTCTGGGACTGGCAAAGGCACCAGTCCCCAGGCCGGCCGTCAATGAGAGCTCTTTGAGCGGGCACAGACCCCACACGCAGAAACATGTTTTTTAATATCAGAACCCATAAAAGGCCACCAAAAAACCCTTGCCACTGCTTCACGCGTGGCTGAAATACTCGGATGAGTACTTAGCATAGACTCGTGAAATTCCCGCAGGAGCTTAGACCGCAACTGCTCCAGAACAAATAGTTAACCTTCAGGTTTGGACACCGGAGCCAAAGACTGGGCCTCCACAATCTCCCGCTCCAGCTCAGACGAAACACCTGCCACCACCACTCCAGGTTGAAGAAATGGAGAACGGCAGCTCGGGGGCGGACACTGGCTCGAAACTATGTGACAAGGCATCCACTTTAACATTTTTATACCCAGGACGAAAAGTGATAGAAAATTGAAATCACGAAAAAAAAGCTACTAACGAGCTTGCCTTGGAGTTAAACTATTAGAGGACTCGATATATGCCAAATTCTTATGGTCCGTGATCACAGTGATGGGATGGACACCTACCTCCAAAAAAATGCCTCTATTCTTCGAATGGCAACTTAACAGCAAGAATTTCCCTATTGCCCACATCAGTTTCTCTCGGCCGAAGCGAACTTCCTGGAAAAGAAGGCACATGGCTTAAGATTAGTTAAAGTAGTGAGTCCCTGGGACAACACTGCGCCCACCCCCACCTCGGAAGCATCCACTTCAACAACAAATGGCTTGGATGGGTCTGGTTGTACCAAAATTGTGGCAGACATGAAACAATTCTTCAAAGTTAAAAAGGACTTCTTAGCTAATGGGGACCAATTCTTAACCTCAGCCCCCTTACGTGTGAGATCTGTGAGAGGTTTAACCATCTGTGAAAACCCTTTGATAAATTTACGGTAATAATTAGCGAATCCCAAGAAGCGCTGGAGCCCCCTAAGGTCCCGGGGTTGAACTCATTCAACTATAGCTAGCACCTTCTTGGGATCCATACAAAACCTCTCACATGACATAATAAGCCCAAGAAAAAATAATTCTTGTACAAAGAATGAACCTTTTTGCAAGTTTGACAAACAATTGGTTCTCTCTGACTCTCTGGAGAAATGTTTATAAATTATGCAAATGAGCGTGACTGTCAGCAATGTCATCCAAATAAATTAGCACAAAACAGCATATGAGGTCCGCAAAATCACATTAATAAAATTTTGGAAAACAGCTGGGGCATTAGTGAGACCAAAGGAGGAGGGGAAGTGGTACCATGAGACACCAGGGAATAACGGAGCACTAGAGAAGAGAAGTCCAAAGGTAAGCCGAGTAATACCGAGTCAGGCAAAGGAAGTACAATGGGAGCAGACTAACAGAGATAACGAAAGACAACGCAGAAGTCAAAAACCGGGCTAGCAGGCAAACAGTACCAAGTCAGAAGGCAAAATCACAACGGGGGACAAACAGGGTCAGAACCATACAAACAAACCAAAACACAGGTACAAGGCACAGGCACACCGGGGTCGACACACTCAGCCGAGGGCGAAAGTATAACCGACAAAGCATGGACCCACAAAGAGGCTGTAAAAAGCCTCATAGAAGCCAAAAGGAGGCTACCCGGATTAACCCCAGACACTCCAAACAGAACATAGCCAACAAACCATGACAATAACCAACAATTTAACATATTTTCCACAAACGAAGCCGCGGGTATTCTACTAGTTTTAAATATTGCGCATTTTAAAAAAAAATTGTTTCAACAAAATGGCAGCGGCGCATGCATAGTAGTATCTATCGGCAAGGGATACTCACAATCTGCGCATGCGCCGCCCACTATTTTCCAAGGACCAGTGTGGGAGTGTGCACAAGAAGAGTACATCATTGCCACTGAAAATAGCAATGCTCCTACATTGGTCCCCAGAACACAGTAGACATTGCATGTGCAGATTGAGAGCATAGCTTGCCGATAGTTGCTACTGTGCATGTGCCGTGGGATGCTGGTGTAACAGTTATCCATGTAGAGGTGATAACTCTTATCCAGCAGTGGGTTCAGCAATTCCCATACAATTCTCCTACTCACCCCCAGGACAGAGGAGCATTCAGGGGGGTCAAGTTGGGTGTACTTCCCTTCGTAGACCCTAAATCTGTGGGTTTAATTCCATACCTGGCCCTTACTGGTCAATTGTTGTCGGACTTTTAGCCTCCTTTTGAAATGAACCAGAGATTCATCTATACAGATATCCCTCTGGGGTGTGTACGCCTCAGCAAATTTTCTGCTGAAGTGTTCAACTACATGTCAAATTTTATATAGCCGATCGAAGTTAGGATCGTCTCAGGAAGGACACTGTGCTTTATCACAAAAAATGTTGGATTGCTTCAAATCATGTCCTTGTCATGGCCATACGGAATACTGGTGTGCTGTAAACTATATCAGTACTCCAGTATTGCCGAAGCTCTGGTTTTCTGACTATACCCATATGCACTACAAAGCCTCAAAATGTCATCATCTCTGCTGCATTTACAGGGGTCAATCTGGCTATGAGGACGTGGGATTTTGGGTGAAAAATTGATGGGCACACAAATTTGTCTGGTCTACCATAATATTTATTATTTCCTTGCTAAAAAATTTTTTGAAAAAGTCAATTTCAATGAGGCCAGTGGTGTCAAATTGGATTCCTGAGCTGCCAATGAAATCCAGAATAACAGACTGATAATTTTCGGGGGGTGAAGTCCATATGGGATCTTTCTCACTGTCTGAATCCGTGTTGAAGGCAAGGAAAGCGTATGCCCCCTCTGCTGAATAGCGTCTTCTTGATGAATGGGACATTTTTATTTTGTTCTTAAAAACACTGGGGATGTGTGTTTGTAAGTGGTGCTTTTACACATGTATTGTGTGGGCCTTGTGTAAAGGGTATTTTTTGCTAAAAAAGTAGAGGGAAAAAAAAGTAGAGAAAAAAAGGAAAAAGGGAAAATTTAGGAAAAACAGAAGAAAAAAAAGAAAAGAAAAATGTACTGTGTGGGGGTCTTTTGAGGGCATCATACTGTGTGAGGGGATATTGGGGCATCGTACTGTATTGGTGCATCATAGTGTGTGAAACGCTGTGGAGGGAATCATACTGTAAAGACTGAGGGCTTTATACTGGGTGGAGATATAGCGTTTGTGGAGCTGTAATGAAATCATATTGCGGTGGGGGGACTATAGGGGGAATTGCATTGTATGATGGAGTTGAAGGGGCATCAAACTGGGGGGCTGTGGGGGCATTATAGTGTATAAGTGCATCATACTGTGAGGGAGACTATGGGGGGTTGTGTGTGCGCCATAATATGTGGGGGAATGCTTGGTATCATACCATGGGAGGTTGGGGGGGTCTATAGGTCTCACAAAACTATAAAAGCTCACTACTGATACACCGTCACTAGTGCTGTTGATTGTCATATGTCAGCCGGTCGAGTATAAACCCTGTATCTCTCTCAATTAACTGTTGGATTAGGTTGTCTATATCTGTATAAGGTCAGGATTAGATGACAATTTTTGGTGGTCAGTGTGCCGACTCATTTTGTACAATGAACACCACCAGTCCAACAAGAGGGACACGCTGACCCAATAATAATTTATGGGCAGTGCACACCAGCAATTTTCCACATGCACTGAAGGTTGACGTGAAAAAGATAGCAGCGTGATTAAGGCTAGACAACAGTAGCCGCTGTTTCAATCTCAGACAATCCTTTTAACATCTAATGTCCCATGTAAGAAACCACCTGTGAGGCTCACCTTGTGAAGTGGACCTTAAGCCCAATTTAGGGGTGATTCCCTGGACCTGGGCATGTGGGGAGTGAAGACACGGCACATTCAGAAATCTTGGGAGCAGCTGGATAGAAGAAGTGGAAGTCAGCAGGGATAGAAGCAGGTTTAGTATGGTGTGCACAGAAGGTGACGTACACCAAACTGGAGTCTTAAATCTCAATCCTAAAACGTGTTTGTCCTAATGGACCTAGGAAGATTATGTCACTGAAACACGTACGGCAACCTGAAAAACCCAACGTAGAGCACAACAGAGGGCAGCGGACCCAGGTGAGGGGAGCAGAGAACAGAATACCCAGGAAAGGTGTGTCACCACTCATCCTGTCAGGTTTTATATTAGGCCAAACGGTTTATGGGTTTGTGTGAATTGTTCCTGAAATATATTAAAAGCTTTCAGGCCCATTTAGTGGGTACAATGGCAAAAGTTTCCTCTTTTTATGGCATTTAATCTACTGTATATTCCAACAATCCCAAGAACAGGAGATCCCAGTCTATGATTCAGAATGGAAAGTCTGTGCATTTGTTAGCATGTTTGAAGAGGATTTTAAGGTTTGTTTGAAGACTGGCAATGACATGAGGAGATAAATGATGAAGAAGAATGAAAACCAGAGAGACCCAGTGAGATTACAAAAGAAAGGTCAAGGGCAGAGTGAAGATGTGTATGAGGTCATACCTGCAGACTACAGAGGAAACCACTGGGGACCGGCCTCCTCCTTCACCTGGAGATACATCTTTAATCTCCCTATTCACTTTTCGGCTGTCATATTCCCTGCATTGTACACCTGTCAGCGCTGCAGTCAGTCAGGTGTCTAAGGCCATAAACAAGCGCACAAATCCGCATACAATGAAATGATTTTAGTGCAATATTCCCGGCTCTCTTGTCACATTGTGTATCTTAATTCAATTACATGCACAGCCTGCACAGATTTCGGCATTGTTCCCCGAGATTGCCTAAAGCCGCGATGTGCAGACCATGTAGCACTGATTAATAGACTGTGTCATTCTGTTAACAGTTGCCTCATGCACGATTCTCTCATGCAATAATCACATAGCTGAGCGCTTTGGTTATCTGAGAGGAACAAGAACGACATACACTGAGGCCTCATGCTGCCAACTTAATAAATTATTGATGACCCCGGTGACAAAGGGCTACGGGAGCCTGACATTTGCCGTTCCTACTGTCACTTCTCTGTGATATCACATAGAATTTTGCAATATATCATGACCTTTTCTTTGACAGCCGGATCCTCACAACAGACCTCTTTGATTTTATTAAAAGAAAACAAGATATACAAAAGGAGAGCGGCGATGAAGTCATCTGTGGTTATTACAGACAGTTTTTCATGGGTCTTCATGTATTTAGGTAGGGATAATATTCACCCTTTTTGGGAAACTCATCATTCATTCAGTAAATTCCAAAAATTCATATTAGATTTACATGATTTGGCTTTTATCCTAAGTCATATTGCAAGGCTTGTTAAAGGGTTGATTGTGACTTGTAGGATTGCTGCTTCCAACAGGTGGTGCTATAGAGTTGAAGTCCTCTTCCTCTCTGAAGAGGCAATTTGCATATGAGATTTATAGTAATAAGGAGCTCATCTTATAGCCTTTGTATACTAGCAGGTATACCTCTAAGAGCAGAGCTGGGCAAAGTGTTGCCCACGGACCGAGACAGTCAAAGGGCTTAAAACAATGGCCCTGCGGGTCGCAACATGGCCTCGCCCGACACATGTCCATTGCCACCCACTTCCCAATGTCACTGCTATGCACATCTTCAGGAAGCAGACAGTGGTGAATATATTGGTGGACGATGGAGCCTCTGGCTCCTTCTTCCACCAATAAGCGTGTGAGACAGCAGGCACAATGACATCATCATATTGCATCTGCTGTACAGTGCACCGGAGAGTAAATTAAGGATGGACATTGCAGGTTGATAATTTAGGATTGTTCTTACTATGTCAAATCCTTCAGACTGATCAATTTTAAAGGGAGTCTGACAGAATAAAATGACTGTTCAAACCAAGTACAGGTGCCTGGAGCATGGTTGTTATGGCTGAACAGTTCAGTGCATCTTCCCAGCTACTTGCTTTTCTTCTCTCTCTCTCTTGGTAAATGTTTTCCTTGATTGTCAGAGTCCAGAGATGGGCAGAGATACATGTAAAAGCCCTGTAAGGAATCTGGATAATAAGTAGTATATATTAGGTGACAGCTTTATAGATTGCTTCTGTTTCTATAACAGACTACTATAGCCAGAAGTTGTATTTTTTCTGATCTTTAGGTGACAGCATCCTCAAGTGATCATGACAAACCATGCCTCATACATCTGATAGCCTACACACAGCAATGTCACACATAATATACAGAGTGATGTCACAGAATTGGGGTAATAAACAGTGATGTCACAGTACAGGAATAATAAACAC
Organism: Oophaga pumilio; assembly: GCA_009801035.1. Lineage (NCBI taxonomy): Eukaryota > Metazoa > Chordata > Amphibia > Anura > Dendrobatidae > Oophaga > Oophaga pumilio. Next base: position 8,957 of record VIAB01040148.1, read on the forward strand.
AGTAATGTAAGAGCACAAGGGTAATAAACACAGTGATGTCACACAATAGTGATAATAAACACAGCAATGTCATAGAACAGGAATAATGAACATCATGATATCATAGCACACAAAATACATCACTTTGTAAAATGTGACATCACAGCATCATGGTAAATAAAATATACCATGATGCGGTCACGTGCAGGGACATTAAACACGTGGTGTCATAGTACAGAGGCAATGCAAAGTTAATGCATGACCAAAATTACTACTCAAAGACAAGCCATGAGACCGGGTAGTCAAGAGGTCCGAGGTCAAAAGCCAGGAGGGTAGGTCATAGACCAAGGTGAAACAAAGGCGTAGTCAGGTAACAGTCGGAGGTCACAATTCCAAGAAGGTAACGGATCACGATTAAAGGTGTAGGCAAACAGATGGTTAAGGCAAATGCAAGGTTGAGCAGCAAAGATCAGAATACAAGACTAGGAGCACAGAGCAAACACACACTTCTTCAGGAAAGCTACATTTGGCAGCAATCTAAGGCAGAGAGCTGGCTAAATAGACAGGTAATTATAATGAACAGGAAACACCTGGATAAAACCCTGGCACACCCTGATCCTGATTGGACCCCTAAGCTGTCACTGAAGACACAGAGTTCAGCACACCCCAGTACCTGATTGGACATCTGAGCAGTCGATCACCATACTATCAGCTAAGCACACCCCTGTGCTAGATTGGACAGCAGAACTGTCATTCACTGCGTCAAGACACACTGATAGGAGGAATCATGACAGTGTCTCCTCTTCTAGGGGAGGCACTGGACCCCGAGATTTCCCAGGAAACCTATGATGAAAGGCCCTGACCAGATGATTAGCCTTGGCAGAACAAACCCGAACCCTGGATTTCTCCTCAGGTCCGTATCTCCTCCAATGAATGAGATATTGTAGAGAATTTCAGACTGTCTAAGCATCCACAATCCTCTGTCCCCATCAGCGTTATCTGCCTTGTCTCCGCCTCTTCTGGCCTGTCTCGATGGAGGTTTGTCGTACGAGGTGCAAACTCCTTTATCAGGAATTTGTGGAACACATTTGGGATGCAAATCATCAGAGGAAGCCATAATCTAAAGGCCACTACCTCCAGAATTTCATACAGGCTAATAAATTTAAGACACAGCTTTGCTGACAGTGCTTTCAGCTTAATATTTTGGATGATATCCTAACCTTATGACCTACATTGAAGATGGGACCTGTCGAATGTTTCCTATCCATCCATTTTTGGAGAAGCCGAGCCACACGAATATTCTTCTGAACCTCCCTCCAGATATCTTCAAGTTTCTATATGGCCACCTCTACTCCAAGACACCCAAACCTCAGTTCTAAAAAATTCACCAAAATGGGAATGAAAACCATAATTGCAAAAACAGGCGAGGCTCCAGTGAACTGATTGACCTGACTGTTAAAGGCAAACTCAGGAAGTGGTAAATATGAAGATCAGTCCTCCTGCTGAGCTGCAACAAAACACCTTAAAATTTGTTCCAATGATTGATTTATCCTTTCTGTCTGACTGTTGGTTTCAGGGTGGTAAGCAGATGAAAATTACAAATCAATCCCCAATTTCCTACAAAATGCTCTCCAGAATTTGGACACAAATTGCACCCCCTACAGATACCTTTTTCTGAGGAATTCCATGCAATTTCACCACATGAATAATAAATCTGGAAAATGTTTCAGCATTTGGTAACCCAGATAATGGAACAAAATTAGCCTGCTTACTGAATCAGTTTTCCCTTCAGACAAAGACAAAAATGTGATGAAATTCATGGACACGAGTCCAGGGCTGGAATGGCCATCTGGCATGTCTGGCAAATGCCAGGAGGGCCTATCACTGTGCTGGACCGCTCAATCTATCGTCACCTCCACTCTCTCTTCAGCAACATGCACGCCAAGCAGCTTTAGCTTGCCTTGTGCACACGATTGTGCTGCATTGCACAGCTGAAACCTGCAGGACCAGGAGGTGGTGGACTGTGTTGTTCTGTCTAGGCCCCTTGGCCCTGCTGATTATAGTCGTGCAGTGAAATCGTGTGCGCATGGCAAGCTAATGCTGCCTGTCGTGCATTCTTCTGAATAGAGAGTGGAGGTGACGCCAATCCCTCCTCCCTGCAATAAAATGTATTTATGTCTTTCAGATGTGAATACATTTGAACAGTGTGGTGCCAATTTTGGGGCAGAGGAGCCCAAGTCAGCTCTGTCCTCGACGTGCAGCAGTGTGATATGTTCAGCACGCTGTTGATGTCATCACAATGCTGCTGGCGCAGCAGATAAGCATTGATGGAGCGCTTACCAGTGCTCGACGCTTATCTGCTGCGCTAGCAGCATTGTGATGACATCAACAGCGTGCTGACCTTATCACACTGCTGCACATCGGGGGCAGAGCTGACTAGTTCTCCTCTGCCCCAAACCGAAGATTAAATCTTTTATAAATGTGAATGAGTATGTGAGCGGGCACATAATGAGGGAACAATTGTGAAAGGGGGCACAGTTTTGAGAGAGGCAGTGAGGGGGTACTTTATTCAGAGAGGCAGTGTGTGTGTGTGTGT
>VIAB01040149.1:2662-16133 GCA_009801035.1 Oophaga pumilio
CATGTGGGGATTCCATAACAAACAGGCAATCCCCACATGTATTCCGGCTGTATAACTGAGGTATCAGCTATTTGGTTGTTTTGACCCTTTATACTGATGGGTCATTTGGGTCCTTGAATTAGATACCGGGCCATTCCTGTCTACACATGATATTCCTGTTCTATTCAGAATTTTCTGAGTTTATCCCTCTTTATATATTGCCTTCCTTTTCAGGTATTGTCACCTTCATTCTTATGGGTCTATGTGCTGTTCTCATATTGATTTACAGTCTTTCTATATGGTATTGCATGAGTATTTGTGCATATTCTGATCATAGTTCTACTGATCTAGAGCTGCCCATATAATCATTGACATATTTTTGAGACATAGGTATATCCCCCTTTTCAATCCTGTGGTGTGCTGTTCGTATCCATATATTTTTATGCATGATCAGAGCTTTCTGCCCCTCACCTGGTTTTGGGCTGTAGCTCTATTATGAGCATAAGTTTATTTCACGTGTGTGACTTTTAAATTTTTTTAATGTGTGTTGTTCTGCTTTTTGTACCCAATAATTGTACTTTTTGATCCCAATTTGCATGGCCTATAGTCTTTCCACTACCACCCCATCATTGCCCATTCCACCACCACCCCCATCATTGTCCTTTCAACTGCTGCCATCATTGCTTTCTCCCACACCACGCCATCATTGTCCACTCCGTCATCCCCATCATTGCCTTCTTGCCCATCACTGCCCTCTCCTCCACCTACACACACAGCACCATTCACCTCTGCATGTTGCCCCCAAATGACACACACACAGCACCTCTCACCTCTCCATATCTCTCACCTCTCCGCACTCTCTCCCGCAGCATCACCATTGCCGGCAGCTTCCTCTCTCTAGCACAGCCGCATCGCTGAATGATGACGTCATCCAGCCGCGCCACTGACTGTGTGAGAGACAGGAAGCATGGGCAAGGAGCAGGGCTGATCGCATTTTCTGTTGCAGGCAGCAGAGCTGCAAGGATCTCCCCCTGCTCGTCGCACGTGAGGGCAAACTGGTCAGGGGCCCCCCGAGTCTCGGGGGCCGGATAAACAGGCCAGGTTGCCCACATTATTAGCCGTCCTGCAGAGGCCCCCCTCCACCTCTGGACCCCGGTGCAGCCGCACCGGCTGCACATGCAGTGTGTCTGCCCCTGAGGTCAGAGTACTGGGAGGATAATAGATCACAGCAGAAGGGGTAAAACAATCGGATGGTCAAAACAAAGTCCAAGGTCATGTAGCAAATGATCAAGCATACAGAACTCAAGGCACAGGGAGCACAAACCTACTAGATGAATGTACATCTGGCAGTGGTCTGGGAGAAACAGCTCAGTTAAGTAGCATGGCAATCACCCGGGATAGCGATCACTTGGATACAGCCGACGCCTTCCAGTCACAGATTGGTTAGTTGAGCTGTCAATCAAGACACTGAAAGCTCAGCACGCCCCTGTACCAGATTGGATGGCCAAGCTGTCAATCAAAGTGCTGACAGCTTCAGCACGCCCCTGTACCAGATAGGATGGCCGACCTGTCAGTTACTTCATCCCAGACAAACTGAGGGGTGGAACCGTGAAAAGTTGCAAGTCATACCACCCTCTCCGACAAGCAATGGTTCCAGTGGTCTGTTTACTGAAAACTTCCCATCTGAAAACGGCTCCTGGGTGAGACCAACCCTGTGACGGTATATTGTAGCTCCATGTGGTCGCAGGATGACGACGTCAAGTGGAAGCATCTTCAGAGTCTCCACTCTCCATCTACCTGGAGGAGGAGTACCAGTCCATCTTTGTTTCATCTAAGGGGACAGCTATCCCTGCTGGACTAAAAGATGCTCAGCAAGTTAAGGTCCCAATTTCCAAATTTGTTCTGTTCTGCTCCAAGGATGTCCTATAGGTGAAAGGCATCCTGGCCAAGAAGAAGGTGGTAGAGTCTATGGTTACGGAGGTGGGAGTAGTAGGAGGAACTAGAAGGAGGAGTCCACATCTGATTCACTATAAATAGCATTTGTTTTGTGTCATGTCTATATTTGCACCTTGTTTTTACCTTGAAAAAAGTCCTGTGTAGCCAAAATATTGCACATCTGTTTTTTTAAGTGTACATTGGTGCCAATAAAACTCTTTTGAAGGATAATACGAGTGCTTTGGATTCTTGGGTTGTTCACAGTTTTCAACAGATTGGAGGGTTTTATCAAGTCTGCATGGGACACTCAGTGGTGCATGGGATATAGGTTTTCAAATGTATCTATTGAATCAGTCCTTGCAGCTTATTGTCCTACTATTCTTGGAGGACAGGGATGCAGGGTCATTGAACAATTGATGTTTGCTCATATGTTGATTACCCATTATACCAATCCATGCATCTTATTGACCTGCAAATATGGAAGAATAAGCTGTGCGCATTGATTGAATGCTCGAACAATGAAAGTTGACATCATCCCACCTTCCCTCTAATCTGTGGATGATGGCCAGAAGGACAGATGTGGGTATAAAAAAAGGAACAAATATCCTTCTACAGGGAGACTCTCAGAACAGCAGGCAGGAAACATGACTCCAACATACAAATTTGACCCTCTACAGGAAGTTAGCTTAGGCACCACGGCCCCAGCTGGAGGAACACATTTCTGATCCATTGACCATCACTGAACCCATGGTGAAGTTCAGAGAAGCGAGGTTGGGACCATTCGGTCACCTTGCCAAAATGGAGACATTCGGGGAAACCAGGTTGGGACAATCAGATCACCTGGCATCTGGCACACCTCAATGGACTATCAGTTTTCTAAGCTTGTCGTTACCTCCTCTCTGTGGGTGCCCGCCCAAAGCAGGGTGCCACTGATGAGGGTAGTCGGCCTTGGAAGCCCTGAAGTTCCAGCTGCTATAATCCCGGCAAGCCAGCAGAAGGGTGAGACTGTGTAATTTGCACCATCTTGTGTACTTGCTGGGACACTGTACTATGTGTTACTAGTCTGTTGGTGGTTCAATAAAGTATTGCCACACTGTTTTACCCTCACACTGTGTTGTCTGAGTAGTATTCTGCCCACAGGAAAGGAGTGCAGGATTTCAGTGGGATGAACCCTGGTCCATGCGGTCTTTCTAAAGACAGCCGGACCAGCGGACAAGAGGATTCACTGACTGTCATGTCTCCACACTTGGTGGCAGCAGTTGGATACTACTCAGGCTGGGGGATCAGGGGAAGCTGCAGGGGAGTGGTGTTCATAGGCACCATCCAAAGGGTCCACAACCAGGGAGGCATACAGACAGACCCAGCAAACCATAGATGGGGCAGGTACAGCAGATTTTGGACACCAACATGTCCAACCCCACCAACTCGGCTTTGACAAGTGGACTGGAGTGGATATACAGTCTCAACAGGAAACGGCAACTACAGGAGTTGTATCAACTTCAACAGATTGAATACAGGGCCATAACTCCTCGTTGGATTTGAAACAGAAATTGGTCCTTTAAGATGTGCAGAACGTCGTGTAACACAATGAGATTGACCAAGAGGAATTGAACTGCCTGCCAAATCAAGGATCCAGTGGCACTCTGGAATAAAATACCCAGTCCCAAGCAGCCCGATTCCAGGAGTTGTTGGTTGCATTGGGACCCGGAGACTCAAGTGGGAGAAGGAACTGGAGGAGTTGTTATTTTGGTAAAGGTGGATCTGTAACATTGAGCTGAAGAATCATTAGGAGGTGGTGCTACACCGTTTGCCTTCATCAGTTTCCAGGATCTGCGGGATGCGGACGAAGCCTTGTTTGGACACAATAGATACGAGTTTGTTTCTCGCTGGTTGCGTGTGGTGTTTCCCAGGTCAAAGCAGAGACCAGGGGGAAGATATGGAGGGCCCCACAGGAGGAATGGACCCCACTCCCAGCCAACTGAATACAGAGTTCTTGTTTAATTGCTTCCCCCATTGTGAAGTTGGCAGGATCTGAAAGATTCTATGAGAAAAGCTGGAGATGTCTGCTATGCTGATGTACACAAGGATGGCATGGGGATTGAGGAGTTTATTCACAAGGGAGACATGGAATATGCTTTGAGGAAACTAGATGATACAAGTTTAGTTTCCATGAAGTTGAAACCTCCTACATTCATGTCTGTGCTTAAAGAAAATGCTGAAATACTGTCCTTGATGATCGGAAGTCTATCACTGCTGTGTAATTAATATGGGGGAGAATTGTGATGACATAGCATTTTTTCTTAACTAGATGGAGGCCGGGTGCTATCGCATCGGGAGGGCGGTAATGTCATTATGGGGCAGGCTTTGCAGCGCTGAGAATCTCTCCCCCCATGTGCTCACCCACCTATCCACTCTCTCTATAAAACTGCGCATGCGTTCCTCCTGTACAAAGATGGTGGCGGTCAGTGAATCATTCGGCTGATCCCGGCTGGTGTGTGTTCCCGACAGTGTTCCGCTGGTGGTACCGCGCATACAGTGTGTGTGTGTGTGTGTGTGTGTGGTGTGTACAGCATACAGCATATACAGTGTGTGTGTGTGTGTGTGTGTGTGTGTGTGTGTGGTGTGTATGGCGCATACAGTATGTGTGTATGTGTGTGGTGCGACAGTGTTCCGCTGGTGGTACTGCGCAAGAGGCTGGTACCACCAGCAGTTTCCATATTGAGACACCCATCACTTGGGTGTCCCAGTATGGTGGTCGGTGATCTTCCGCCCCTTGGAATTCTGGGATCCAGACACATCTGGACGGAACAGGATGTGGATGATGGCCTGGAGTATAAAAAGGACCTAAATCCTTCTACCGGGAGATTCACAGAACAGCAGCCAGGGAACCATGACTCCAACATTCAGATTTGATACTCTCTAGGAATTCATCTTAAGGGACCTTGGCCCCAGCTGGAGGAATACACATCTGATCCATTAACCATCACTGAACCCACAGAGATGTTCGGAGAAGTCAGGTTGGGACCATTCGGTAACCTGGCACCATGGAGATATTCGGAGAAGCCAGGTTGGGACCATCTAGCCACCTGGTCCCATGGAGACGTTTGGAGGAGCCAAGTTGGGACAATTAGGTCACCTGGCCACATACCTCAATTGACTGTCAGTTTCCTAAGCATGTTATTACTTTTTCTCTGTGGGTGCCCGCCAAAAGCGGGGTGCCACTGGTGTGGGTGGACAGCATTGGAAGCCCTGAAGTCGCAGCTGCTCTAATCCCGGCAAGCCAGCGGAAGGGTGAGACTCTGTTTTTCACCATCCTGTATACTTGTTGGGACTGTACTATATGTTATTGTTTGTTGGTGGTTCAATAAAGTATTGCCACACTGTTTTACCCTCATCCTGTGTTGTTTGAATAGTATTCTGCCCACGGGAATGTAGTGCTGGTGTTCAGTGGGATGAGCCCTGGCTCATGCTGTCTTTCTAAAGACAGCTGAGCCAACAGACGAGAGAACCCACTGACCCTCATGTCTCCACAGTGACTATGTACCTTCACGTTGTCTCCTCTGTGTGATGTTGACTGTGTATCCTCACGCTTTCTTGGAGTTATTGTATGCCAGTTGTATGGTCCCATATTCATCTGTGTTTGCACATCCTCCATCCTTCCTTTGGTTGTGTTTCTATGTCTACAGGGTGCACTGAAGAGGAGAGCCTGTATGTCTACAAGGAGGACAATGTTATTGAGTTTGACGGAGAGCTATCTGCTGACGTATTAGTGGATTTCCTCTTAGATGTAAGTACCCAGATAATCGAACCACTTCCTCATTGTGGATGAAAATATGTTGCCATCGTCTGTTCTCCCGTAGTTAATTGAAGATCCCGTAGAGATAATCAATGACAAGGCAGAGCTAAAGGCACTTGATAGGATGGAAGAAGAGATCAGAGTCATCGGCTTCTTTAAGAATGAAAACTCAGAACGTGAGTAAAAAAGGAGAGGGAGCCATGAATGTGGACTCTGCACAGGGCAGTCTGTGATTCAAAATGTGGTGGCAGAGGTTATGTGAGATGTTGAGGGGTGATTGACTTACGACCATGGCTTGATCAACCTGCTGTCACCTAGTTCATGAGTGTGCTGCTCCTAGATTACAGTGAGGCAGAAATTTGCCCACTTGCCTTCATACACGCTGAAATATTTCTGATATATCCATTTTTACCTCTGCAGATTACCAGGCATTTCAGGAGGCAGCAGGGAATTTCCATCCATACATTAAATTCTTTGCAACATTCGACAAGTCGGTAAGATGGAGTGTTGGGCGTAGGAACAGTATGTGGTCTGCTATTTCTGGGGTCAGTGACGGAGGTTACTCCAGATATGTGTAAGGGACACATCTAGACCCCAAGCCTCAGTGTAAATGGGGTGAGATGAGCCGGTTCCCCTAGATCAGCTGCAGATGTGTGTGAGAGACACATCTAGACATCAGGTCTTATTGTAAATGTGGTAAGATTAGAAGGTTTCCGCAGATCAACTATGGAAGTGTGTGAGGGACATATCTAGACCATAGGCCTCAGTGTAAATGGGGTGAGATAAGGAGGTTCCTGCAGGTCAGCTTGGTACATGTGTGAGGGTCATATCTAGACCCCAATCCTCAGTGTAAATGAGGTGAGATGAGGAGGTTCCTGCAGATCAACTACGGACGTGTGTGGGGACACGTCTAAACCGCAGGCCTCAGTGTAAATGGGGTAAGATTAGAAGGTTCCTGCAGATCAGCTATGGAAGTGTGTGAGGGACATATCTAGACCACAGGCCTCAGTGTAAATGGGGTGAGATAAGGAGGTTCCTGCAGGTCAGCTTGGTACATGTGTGAGGGTCATATCTAGACCCCAAGCCTCAGTGTAAATGAGGTGAGATGAGGAGGTTCCTGCAGATCAGCTATGGAAGTGTGTACGGGACATATCTAGACCATAGGCCTCAGTGTAAATTAGGTGAGATGAGGAGGTTCCCCTAGATCAGCTGCAGATGTGTGTGAGGGACACATCTAGACATCAGGTCTTTTTGCAAATGGGGTAAGATTTGGAGGTTCCTGCAGATCAACTACAGACGTGTGTGGGGACACGTCTAAACCGCAGGACTCAGTGTAAATGGGGTAAGATTAGAAGGTTCCTGCAGATCAGCTATGGACATGTGTGAGGGACATATCTAGACCACAGGCCTCAGTGTAAATGAGGTGAGATAAGGAGGTTCCTGCAGATCAGCTATGGAAGTGTGTGAGGGACATATCTAGACCGCATGCCTCAGTGTAAATGAGGTGAGATAAGGAGGTTCCTGCAGATCAGCTATGGACGTGTGTGAGGGACATATCTAGACCACAGGCCACAGTGTAAATGGGGTGAGATAAGGAGGTTCCTGCAGGTCAGCTTGGTACATGTGTGAGGGACATATCTAGACCGCATGCCTCAGTGTAAATGATGTGAGATAAGGAGGTTCCTGCAGATCAGCTATGGAAGTGTGTACGGGACATATCTAGACCACAGGCCTCAGTGTAAATTAGGTGAGATGTGGAGGTTCCTTCAGATTAGCTGGGGACATGTGTGAGGGACGTGTCTAGATCTCAGGCCTCAGTGAGAATGGGATGAGATCATAAGGTCCCTTCAGATCAGTTCTGGATATTTGTTCAAGAGAAGCTATGATTAACACTTAACTCGTTGTGTAACATTTTTGCGTTAAATACATTTTTGTACATCTTTTTGGGGATTATTTTTTCCTAATCACAATCTTTCTTAAAACTATAATAAAAATGAGAAATGCTGCAATTTTTACTCCTGCCACTGCGGCTTTTATAGACTAACTTCCTGTTGTTTCAGGAAAACCACATGGACATTATGGACTTTCATCGCAATGAACAGACTCTCACCCTGCCTTTTGAGTTTAAGCATCAAATGAAGTGTACAAAATGCAATGTGAAGGGAGGAGGAGGTGAGCTGTGATATCACCTACTGTGATGTGTGGATCTTGTGTTATCTCAGCTCAGTTACTCCTCCTGTACAATATAACAGCTCAATATACCGCAGATAACACCGGATCCACCATTTACAATAGGTGATGTCACAGCTCACCTCCTCCTCCTGTACAATCTCTAACACCTCTACAAACAGTAAGCTTTTAGTAGTAGGTGCCATATTTCTTATCACAGTGTTAGCTTTCTATACATATGAGACATGACATATTCACTTTATCCACCTGATCTTGATTCTGGGCTCATGGGCAGGCCTCCCAGCAATGAATTGTGTTTGACACTCACCCACAATGCTGAAAATTTGTCTCCCATAACTGTAGGACATATGGCTGTCACAAAAAAACCAATATTCATAACTAGTATCTGGTGCTAGCGGGTCTGATGTCATTGGCCTGTGTTGCTTTTGAAGACAGGCAGAGTTACCCACACAGGGGAGAAAAGTGTCACCTCCCAGCCTTATGTCTGCTCTCTATCAGATAACCCACTTCAACTACCTGTCCGCATGGAAGGGGTCGTAGAAAAAAAGGGGGACAGAGCTCTGACACAAAATAGGAGTCTAAACCCCCCATGTGTTCAATGTGAAATTCACCAAGTAACTATATTTTTTAATAAAGATTGTGATATGTAGAAAAAAATCAGTGAAAATGTAAAAATAAAATAATTATAGCATAACATCTGAGTTAATCAATAGATCATTTTGTGTTGATGACTTCCCTTTAGGAACACATCTAGATCTCAGAACTCACAGTGTAAATGGGGTGAGATGAAGAGATTATATCAACATTTCAGGCCTCAACATAGTATAAATGGGGTGAGGTATGGAAGACATGGGGTGCTCAAAGAAGCCAGAACTTCATATGCAAAAATATTTCATTAGGTGGCAAGGTCCCTGACCCTGAAAATTAATGAGGTGGACTTCTATGAGCCATTTATGGATGAACCAGTCACCGTCCCTGATAAACCATATACCGAGGATGAGCTGGTGGACTTCATCAACAAGCACAAAAGGTGAGAAGAATGGTCTATCACACATTCATCACAGATCCATCCTACGGTCTTCACAATTGCATCCCACGGTCATCACATATCCATCTCACGCTCATCACAGATCCATTCAGAGGCTGAACAAACATCTGTCTTGGATTAGTGACTCCTGCTTTGAGCAGGTGGTTGGACCAGATGACCCAGGATGTCCCTTCCAACTCTACCAATCTATGATTCTGTGATTCCACAGTCATCACAGATCCATTCCACAGTCATCACAGATCCATCCCTCGGTCATCACAGATCCATCCCTCGGTCATCACAGATCCATTCCACAGTCATCACAGATCCATCCCTCGGACATCACAGATCCATTCCACAGTCATCACAGATCCATCCCTCGGTCATCACAGATCCATTGAACAGTCATCACAGATCCATCCCTCGGTCATTACAGATCCATCCCTCGGTCATTACAGATCCATCCCATGCTCATCACAGATCCATCCTACTGTCATCACAGATACATCCCGCAGTCATCACAGATCCATCCCTCGGCCATCACAGATCCATCCCTCGGTCATCACAGATCCATTGAACAGTCATCACAGATCCATCCCTCGGTCATTACAGATCCATCCCATGCTCATCACAGATCCATCCCAGGCTCATCACAGATCCATCCTACTGTCATCACAGATCCATTCCACAGTCATCACAGATCCATCCCTCAGCCATCACAGATCCATCCCTCGGTCATCACAGATCCATTGAACAGTCATCACAGATCCATCCCTCGGTCATTACAGATCCATCCCATGCTCATCACAGATCCATCCCATGCTCATCACAGATCCATCCTACTGTCATCACAGATACATCCCTTGGTCATTACAGACCCATTCCACAGTCATCAAGATCCATTCTACGGGTACCACAGATCTATCCTATGCTCATCACTGACCCATCCTACTTTCATCACAGATACATCCCACGATCATATCACCTCTGTCCAACAGCCATCACACCTCCGTCCCATGATCATCGAACCTACATCGTACCTGAAAAATATTTAATCATTTCTTATATTGTCCTAGGGCCACCTTGAGGAAGCTTCGTCCTGAAGACATGTTTGAGACATGGGTAGGTGAAGGACCCTGGAGCAGCAGAATCAGTGTGCAATGAAATGGAGGACAGTGAGGGGAGGATGTGTACTTGAGATTGTCAAGTAGGTTTTCTGGTTTTATGATAATGATAGGCTATCAATTTCAGATCAGATGGGTCCCTCAGGAACCCTTCATGAAATACCTGTAGATAGGCATGGTCCATGTCCTGGTCCTGATCTTGGCTAGCTTTTCAACCCTTGCTGGTTTTAGTGCACCTACTAGTATAATATGTCCAGGAAATGTTAGAAAAACAACTACTTGCCCCTCCTCCCATAGAAAGTCAAAGACCCACCCCCACCTACCATAGAAAGTCAATTATCTGTCTCCACCTCCCATAGGTAGTCAAAGACCCACAACCACCTACTGTAGAGAGTCAAATACCCACTCCCACCTCCTGTAGAGAGTCAAATACCCACTCTTACCTCCTGTAGAGAGTCAAAGACCCACTCCCACCTCCTGTAGAGAGTTAAATACCCACTCCCACCTCCTGTAGAGAGTTAAATACCCACTCCCACCTCCCATAGGTAGTCAAAGACCCACAACCACCTACTGTAGAGAGTCAAATACCCACTCCCACCTCCTGTAGAGAGTCAAATACCCACTCCCACCTCCTGTAGAGTCAAAGACCCATTCCCACCTCCTGTAGAGAGTCAAAGACCCACTCCCACCTCCTGTAGAGAGTCAAAGACCCACTCCCACCTTCTGTAGAGAGTCAAAGACCCACTCCCACCTCCTGTAGAGAGTCAAAGACCCACTCCCACCTCCTGTAGAGAGTCAAAGACACACTCCCACCTCCTGTAGAGAGTCAAAGACCCACTCACACCTCCTGTAGAGAGTCAAATACCCACTCCCACCTCCTGTTGTATGTTGTGCCGTCCGCCAGACGTACCCATGCATGGATGTGACTTGCGGACAGCACCACGACATCTGTGAAAAGAAGACAATCACCTGGATGTGGCTGAAAAGGCTAGGTAGCATGTCATAGCAGCTTGCCTTCCTGAATACTCAGGACACATGCAGATGCCTGAGCTGGTCCTTGGATGATGACATGAGATGAGAATGCTGGGTTGTCATAATAACTTGGCGCAGTCTAGTATAGAAGAAGCTGGTCATAGGGAAAGGAAAAAGCAAGGCTGGCTCTGGAGCCAGGACAGGCGAGTAACAGAGGGCTGTTGATCTTTGCACTGTGACCACTGAATGAAGGGTCTCATTCTGATAGACACAATGCTGCTCACTGCTGTGATCTCCATGTTATGAGTTACATCTCTAGGTGTCGCCTAATATAGAAGTGGGTTGTGGATAATCTCAGTTCTCAGGCCGTCCACTCAGTTCCTGCAGGAGTCAGATTCTTTCCGTACATGACAGGCACAGGGGCTCCGCCATATCTAAGAGGATAGTGTTCATCGGGGGCTCCTGGCTTCAGAGTCAGTACTCCAGTTATGGCTGCTGTAGGGATTATCCTCCCATTGTAAATTCAGTTTGTTACTGAAATCTCTCTGCCTTTTGCAATAAACTAATGAAACTAGAATGAATTCAGGACAAAATGCCACTTTTACCTACACATGAAGTCTCAGAGTAATTCAAGCCTTCGAGAGCAGCATCTTTAGTATTTAGCAGAGCCCCTCTGGCTGTTATAACCTGCTGCACACGCTATACATAGCCCGTCATTGGCTTCTGACCACATTCCTGAGGAATCTCAACCAATTCTTCATGGGTAATGGCCTCCAGGTCAATAATATTCTTGAGTTGTTGCAGCCAAATTCTTTGCATCTCATCAAATATTTTCTATGTGTTTCAAGTCAGCGACAATAATGGCTGCAGTAGAATCTGCCAGGACTTATCAATCCAAACCATAATGGACGCTTAGGTGCTGGCATCAGTGTCTTGTTGGAAACTTGAATGTTGCTCAAGTTGATAGGGAATCTGTCAGTAGGGTCGTCCCTCCTGTGCTGTCTATATGGGCATATACTCTCATGGGTGTGTCAGATGAAACAAATTGTCGCTCTGCATCTGGCTGTAGAAGGTCTCTGCATTTGGCATTACAGACGCCTCCTTAATCCTTCTGACTTTTGGACCCAGCGGCAGCTTCCCTCTGGCTCTAGTTGACACACCTGTGCCTGGGTGCTTATAGACTCCTAGTGTGCTGCAAAGTGTTGCCAGTGATATTCACATTTTTCCCTTGTGAAGGCTTGGAGCTATAGCAGTCTACTATCTTCCTCTCTGGTGCTGTTTGAGGACATTTGGTGTTACCTCTGTGAGTCTGCTTATGCTAAGTTCATTCCCCTTGTCTGCCTACCTTTTTTTCTTTAGTTTATAGAGGGGAGTAACCAATTCTCATCCTCCACCCTATCCAGGGCCTAGCTCTAGGGAGATACAGGGCTTAGCTTACCTGCTCGGCGATTGGTGAGGATCCAATTTAGGGACGGCAGGGCAGGTAGGCTGTTATCAGATCTGCCTGGGGATCTCCACTCACCCTTTCTCTAGTGTTTGGGTTTCCTTCCCCTTATCCCTTCGTGTTGAACAAAAGCCCCCGTCTCACACAGCGATCTCACTAGTTTTGTGACGCAGCAGCGATCTCCCCAGCGATATCGCTGTGTGTGACATTCAGTGACGATCAGCCCCCCTGCTGGGTATCGCTGATCGTCGCTGAATGTCCTGGACCTTTTTTTGATCGCTGGTCTCCCGCTGACAGGCATGCAACGCTGCTTGTGACAGGCGGGAGATCAGCGATCCGCTGGTAACCAAGGTACACAGCGGGTTTCCAGGCGCGGAGCTGTGCCTAGAAACCCGCTGTGTACCTTGGATACCTGCGCCCTGATGCAGGGAGCTGGTATCCAACGTACACTGCGGGTAACTAAGCGATGTTACCCACAGTGTCGCTGTCCTGATCGCTGCCTGTTTGGCAGCTCAGCAGCGATAATGTAGCGATACACCAGCGATCCTGATCGTTGTCGGGATCGCTGGTGTATCGCTATGTGAGACCCGGGCTTTAGACTTCCCACACTGTGCGTGACATATTGTTCATGAATAAAATTATATCTGCGATCTGATGTCTAAATCCAGAACAAGCCACATTTTTTTCCATATGTACATGAGCTGTTAAGATCTATGGGCAGAACATACAACTCCCTGAGAATCTGTAAATAAAAGGAGTTGACACTAGAGTTGAGGGAACTTGTTTGGAAAACGTTGGCCAGTCTCAAATTCAGCACAAATGAAGCATACTCGGATTCATGTTCGCATTCACGAGTATTTTTCCTCAAAGTCGGCAAAAGTTGGTCACAGTTTGGGAAATCATCACGTTTCCACTAATGCTTTTGTTAGGACTTTGTCTAGCATAGTGCTGCTGTTGATGAGCAGGAGGACAGGGGGACGTGTTTTATGAGGGGAGGGGGTGTG
>VIAB01040158.1:6735-22740 GCA_009801035.1 Oophaga pumilio
TCCTTATCCTTCCCGGAGGATTGGATGAGGTGCTATTGGGCCTCCCATGGTTATGTTCTCACAATCCACATATAAACTGGAACATAGGGACAGTTTATTCATGGAGTGAGAAATGTACTACCAAGTGTATGGAGGCATCAACTCGGAAGGTGGTCTTAGACCCGCCGGTCAAGAGGCACTTCCAGAGCAATATTGGAGCTATGCCGATGTGTTCTCGAAAAAGGCTGCAGAGACCTTGCCTGCCCACCGACCGTATGACTGCGCCATAGATCTGATCCCCAAATCAGAGCCTCCTCGATTATCCCCTGTCTGTCCTTGAGACCCAGGCTATATCCGATTACATCAAGGAGAACCTGGCCCGGGAGTTTATCAGGAAATCAGTCTCTACTGCTGGAGTGGGGTTCTTCTTCGTCCAGAAGAAAAGAGGTGACCTACGTCCGTGTATTGATTACAGGGGATTAAACGCAATCACCATCAAGAACAAATATCCCTTGCCCCTGATCTCTGAATTGTTCGACAGACTTCGAGGGGCTAAAATTTTCACTAAATTAGACCTGCGTGGGGCCTATAACCTCATGCGAATCCGTGAGGGCGACGAGTGGAAGACGGCCTTTAATACTCGTGATGGCCACTACGAGTAATTCGTCATGCCCTTCGGGTTATGCAATGCACCCGCCGTCTTTCAGGATTTCGTCAATTATATCTTTCGAGATCTGCTGCTGTCCTCCATGGTAGTATATCTTGACGATATCCTGATCTTTTCCCCGGACCTCTCCACACACAGAGAGGATGTGCGCAGAGTTTTTGAGCATTTGCATACAAATTCTCTGTATTGCAAGCTGGAGAAATGCCAGTTTGAACAAGAGTCTTTACCATTCTTGAGGTACATTGTATCCAGTAAGGGCTTGGCCATGGATCCCCAAAAATTGGTAGCCATACAGAATTGGCAGCAGCCCCATTCTCTGAAGGCGGTGCAGTGCTTCATGGGGTTCATCAATTATTATCGGCAATTCATACCACATTTTTCTACACTGGTGGCTCCTTAGGCCGCGCTAACCAATAAAGGTGCCAACCCAAAAAACTGGTCTAAAGAGACATTTGAGGCTTTCCGGGAGATCAAGTCTTATTTCGCAAAAGCTCCCGTCCTACATCGGCCAGATGTCAATAAGCCATCCTATTTGGAGGTCGATGCATCCTCTGTAGGGGCAGGTGCTGTCCGTTCCCAAAACAATGGGCAGGGTCGGAGAAGACCATGTTTCTTCTTCTCCAAGACCTTTTCTCCAGTGGAGAGAAATGATACTTTTGTGGATAAAGAGTTACTCACAATAAAATTGGCTTTTGTTGAATGGAGGTATCTTTTGGAGGGAGCTAAACATCCGTTTGTGGTGTATTCTGACCATAAAAATCTCTCATACCTGCAGACGGCGCAGCGTCTCAACCAGAGGCAGGCTCGGTGGTCCCTCTTTTTTGCCCGATTCAATTTTACCATCAATTTTCTAAAAGGGGAGAAGAATCCTCGGGCGGATGCTCTATCTAGGTCTATGGATACGATGGAGGACGATGACGAGTCCAGACTTATCGTTCCTCCTTAGAGTATGCGAAGGATGACACCGGTGACCCTAGACCAGGTTCCACCCGGAAGACGTTTGTTCCCCCGAACCTACAGAATGAGGTGCTCTCATGGGCACATGCCTCTAAGGTCGGAGGTCATTTTGGAATCAAACGCACCACTGAGTTCCTCCAACGCTCGTATTGGTGGCCTCGGTTGTCCCAGAGCATTAAAGAATACGTCCAAGCATGCATCTCCTGCGCGAGAAATTAATCTTCTCATCAGAGTCCGGCGGGTCTTCTACATCCGTTACCAGTGGCGGATAGACCTTGGGAGCTGATTGGGATGGATTTTGTGGTGGAGTTACCTAAATCCCGGGGTAATACGACCATATGGGTGGTTTCTGACCATTTTTCTAAGATGGTTCACCTGGTACCCCTTCCTAGGGTTCCTTCTTCCCGGGTTCTGGCATCACTGTTTATCCATCAATTCTTCCGTCTTCACGGTATGCCTGATAGAATTGTCTGTGATCGAGGTCCTCAGTTCACCTCTCGGTTTTGGAGAGAATTGTGTAATCTGTGTCGTATTGAACTGAACTTATCTACTGCCTATCACCCGGAGACCAACGGCCTGGTGGAACGCACTAATCAGACAATAGTGACATACTTGCGTCATTTTGTTTCTGCCAATCATAATAATTGTGCAACTTTGCTTCCTTGGGCAGAATTTGCTCTAAATAATGCAGTGGCGGATTCCACAGGTCAGACTCCTTTCCTGTTGAACAATGGTCAGCACCCACATGTGCCAGTCCCTATGCCAGTTAACTCTGGGGAGCCTGGGGTCAGAGATTGGGCTATGCAGGCGCGGGACGTCTGGGATCAGGTGCAGGAAGCGTTATTGGCCTCCAAAAATCGGATGAGACAGTCAGCTGACACTCATTGTCGCGGCAGGGTCTGGCTCATGGCTAGTAATATTAGAGGTCACGGGGAATCGGCTAAATTCGCCCCTCGGGTTATTGGTCCTTTTAAAATTCTGGCCCAAGTAAATCCCGTGGTGTATCGTCTACAATTGCCTCGGCACTTGAGGATACATGATACATTCCATGTGTCACTCCTGAAACCCGTTCGCCTGATGAAATTCTCGGAAGCTCAGCATGCTTCTCACATCGGGAGTGAAGATTTCGAGGTAGAGGTGATTGTGGGGTCTAAGATGGTGCGCGGCAAAATTTTTTATTTAGTACACTGGAGGGATCGCGGTTCTGAGGATCGTACTTGGGAACCCGTGGACCATATTCATGCTCCCCTGCTTATTGAGGAATATGAGCGTCAAGTGGGGGGGATGTTAGAGGGGGGGATAATGTTAGGCATCGGGATCTGAACATGGATCAGAGGAGTCTGTGATTTACCATCCAGACCCAGCCGAGGCAGATACTGCTCAGCATCGCCGTCAATCCCAACACCTAGCCAATACCCAAGAGGCACAAATAGTTACTCGAGTCTTTGTTCACAGTAGCCTTAAACATAGGTTACGGAACAAGAAAAGGCTGTTGTAAGCCTAAGTCCAGAAATGCCTGCACTGAGGTTGTCCGTGACATGGCGAGCTATGATTGGTGCTTAATGTCAGCTGATCCTCTGACCTGGCATCGCCTGATTGGTCACGGATGACGTCATCAGTAATGCGATTGATGAGATGGCTGGAGGCGGAGCTTAGCCCTTAAATAGCTTGTCTGTCCATGGCGCGGCACGGTCAGATCATATTACAATAGGCAATGCTCATATTTGGACATACCAGAATCTTGGCTCCACGTGCTCTCTAGCTTTGCTCTCCGGGACCTGCCGATGCCAGAGTTTGCTCGGCTAATTAGCACAGGTCCTTCAGGCAGGATTAGCTTATGCCAAGCAGGTAGCCAATGTGGTGCAGTCTTGCTACGAATAGAGGGTAGCTATACACACTGAGCAGACTGTGGGGCGCATAACCTGTAGCTAACGTGGTGCAGTCTTGCTACGAATATAGGGTCGCTATACACCCTGAGTAGACTGCGGGGCCCACAACCTGTAGCTAACGTAGCGCAGTCTTGCTATGAATATAGGGTAGCTATACACCCTGAGCAGACTGCGGGGCACGTAACCTGGGCATCGCCTGCCAGGCTGAACAGAGAGGGGCTCAATCCGGTATCACGCTGGCTGGTAGCACATACTCCTGGCATTAGTCGCACACATTTCCTAGCGTCTGGCAGGTAGCTTCTGTGCAGTCAACAGGGCTACATCTATGCCAGCTTGCAGCATATTGTACAAATCTAATATCTGGAAAGTGGCTTCTGTGCCATTAACAGGGCTACATCTTCGCCAGTTGAGAACATATCTCCCGTGACGTTAACGGAGATAGTGCCAATTCTACATCTCCCCTAGTGTGATGTAACACAGGCGAGATCTAATGTTGATTTCCGTTGTCAGTTTGACCCTTATGCATCGTGGACCCCGGGTTCGGTTGCAATCCATTATATAATAAAGCTGTTGCAACAGAGCTCATAACAGGGGGGACCACCTGGACGAGCACTTTCCCCCACAATGGTTGTTTTTTGCATGTTTCCCCTCAAAAGATTTTTTTAAAGTTCTTATAACAGAGGTTAAAGGCACATGCAGATGTGAATTTGCTTGCGTGCGACAGGACCTGTAGTTTTTGTCAGGCAGAATTGACTTCCAGGATGGGGAACACAATGCAACTCTATCTTACATGTCTGAGCTGCAACAGTCATCCAATATGCAACAGAAAATGCTTAGAGTTCTCCAAGTTCAAATTTAAGACTTGGACAACAGGGGCAGGAAATGTAACATTAGAGTGAGAGGTGTCACGGAATCAAACGAACAGGAAAATACTAAACTAATCTTGAAGGAAATCTTTACCTCCATCCTGGCCCTACACCCCTTAAATTTGATCGGGCACCTTTTCCAAGAGACATTATCTGTTGTTTGCATGATTTTGAAACCAAGGAAAGAATTATGATGAAGGCCAGGTCTTTAAAGGAGATTACGTTCCAGTACACTGCCATTCAATTATTCCCAGACCTATCTCGCGTAACTCTACAAAAGAGGAGGTCACTTAGGCCTTTGCTGTCTGCCCAGAAAGACTTGAGGATTTCTTATAGGTGGGGATTCCCCTTTGCCTTAACAGCTTGGAGAGACGGTGTTTCAGTGACACTGCGCTCCCTTGAGTATCCACCAGCGTTTTGTGAGATGTTAGAGCTCCATGTCCCTAAGATCTCAGATTGGAATAGCCCCATCCTCATGGGTCCACCGCCACCTCCGGATGGGACCCAGAAAAGAAGAAAGAAACGTTTCAGCGGTAGGGGTGGAAAGAGAAGAACAACGCGTCTTCGCTGATACATCAGACTGAACCTTCAGGAATGACTTCCCCTATCTTTCTTTCACATTTTGCAAGACTTAATCACTTTAAAAAATGTATAAGTATGTTAATTAGTATTAGCCGATGCAGGCTCATCCTTATACTGTAGTTTTTCACAGATGTTTAAAAGCCGTATTTTTTGGTAGGCAAGGAAATCTCGGCAAGTAATAATGTTGTATGCCTGGGGGAGCACTGGCTTGACTGGTGAAGGAGGACAGTTTTGTTTTTCCTCTGCATAGGCCAAGTGCTGGGCTACGCCTCCCTGAGTATCTTCTCTGTGGCTACGGTTTTCCTTTTATTGTCTTCCTCCCTAGTGGGATTGACATATTCCACAGGGGTAACCACAGATGAGGAATTATATTCCTGGGAATTATGGTGTTCCATTTCCTAAAATTATCGTATTTTTCGGACTATAAGAATCATCTCACTGACTTTTTCCATCTGAATAAGTGTTCAGTTTCTTCCCCTTGGTCTTCTGGGAAGCCCACAAACTGTCATGAGGGGGTATTATATTAGAGAAGGTTCTAGATTAAAAAGAAATGTTAAATTTGAATTAAAAAAAATTAACTTCTCAATTAATAAAGGAGGAACATAGGTTAGCTGTCTCTCCCTCTGTGAGGATCTTGAATAAGGTGGTAGCAACTAGAAATAAACTGAAAGATCTCTCAATGCGTAAAGTTGAAAAACTTCTTTATACTAAGCAAAAATATTATGCGAAAGGTAATAAAGCCCATACTCTCTTGGCTAATTTACTGAGGGATAGAATCCTGAACTCTAATCCCCAGGCTTTGAGAGGAGGGGATTGTACTGTAACCCAACTGTAATTTCAGAAATATTTTATAACTTTTATAGTAAATTGTATAATTTACAAGCTACTCCCTCCATGAATCAGTCTGAAAGCAATAGGATATTGAAACAGTTTTTATCAAAATTAAAACTCCCATTTCTCCCCTCAGAGGCCTTAACATCTCTTAATCAGCTGGTGATGCAGGAGGAGGTGGTGGACATTTTGAAAGATCTCCCCTTATAAAAATCTCTTGGCCCGGATGGGCTGAAGTATCTATATTACAAACCTTTGGAATGTTCAAACTTTGCCCAATTGCGAATCTAAAAATATTCACACACATTCTGGCTAATAGGCTAAACTCCTGGCTTCCCCAACTCAATAATAAGGATCAAATGAGTTTTGACCCTAACAGTCAAGGGGGAGAAAACACTATACGGGCTAAAGACTTAAGAGAGGTTGCTAATAAAAGTAAAATACAGTCTATCATATTGAGCCTTGATGCAGAAAAGGCGTTTGATCATCTCAATTGGTCATTTCTATTCGAAACATTGAAGGTTTATGGCTTTTTGGGCCCTTTTCTAACAGCTATTGGAGCACTCTGTAGCTCCCCTTTGGCCTCTATTAAGCTTCCCTTCAACACTACTTCATTCAAAATATCAAACAGTGCCTTATCGCCCCTATAGTATGTTTTGTGTATTGAACCTCTAGTGGCAATGATAAAACAAAATCCAAACATTTTGGGAGTTGAGGTTCGGAACAAAATGTTTAAGATCTCCTTATTTGCGGACGATGTTCTTTTGACTCTAACCAACTTTCATATTACACTTCCTAACCTAATGGAAGATTTAAAAAGTATGGGGAAATATCAGGGTATAAACAAAATACTTCAAAAACAGAAGCCCTCCCACTAAATATCCCTGCTGATGTATTGGATCATTTAAAACTAAATTTCAAATTTAGATGGAAATCTGAGGCAATTAAAAACCTGGAGGTTAATTGATCTTCGTATGGTAGCTTATATAGCACCAACTTCCCTCCACTGTTGAGTGACCTAAAGAAGCTAATACATAAATGGAAACCACTCTCTCACTAATTCGCCATAATACTTCACTTAAGATGTTCCTCCTCCCTAAGTTACTTTATTATTTTGAGACCTTACTGGTCAAGGTCCCCATGTGTGAACTTAAATCCCTCCAGGTAACTATGTTAAGGTTCATATGGAACGATAAGCACCATAGGATCTCTAAGCATCTCCTCGTCTCTCACAAATCACAAGGGGGCCAATCGGTCCCTGACATTATTAAATACAATTGGGTCGCTCATCTAAGTATAATTCCCTCATATGATTCATTATGGGCATATAACAAAAGGACAGATATAGAAAAAATTTTGGTTAGCACCAGTTCATCTGAATTCACTATTATGAATTGGGCCCTATACGATTCACAAGAGAGATATGGATTTCTTGTGGGGGAGGTTTGATTTAGCCTCCCCTAATTCAACAATGATTTCTTTCATATTCCAACCCCTGTTGCCCAATAGTATGAATCATGGCGCACCCTTGGTCCTCTGCAGGCTTGTTTAGGTTTGTGGATTTGGTAGACGGGGACTCGCTGAAGCTTATCAAATTTGATTCTGTCAAGCCCAGGTATTCAATTACTAATAAAGAGTTCTACCAATATCTGCAGATTGAAAATTTAGCTTCCTCACTTTATGGACCTTCTGGGGTCTCCCTTCTGACTGACTTTGAGAGAATTTGCAGGAGAGGGCCGTAGACTAAAGGTCTAATATCAGAAATATGTAAAATATTGGGTTCTCCTCTGCGGGGGTCAACAGCTGAAACATTCCTATATATACAAATGGGAGTCTATCTTGGGAAAAGGGTTATCATCCCAAAGTTGAAATATTATTTGGGAAAAAGTGGTTAAGTACTCTATTTGAACTCTCTGCAAGGAATATCATTATAAAATATTAATGTTTTGGTATCACACTCCTGATCTCTTTCATAGATTGAACCCTTCAATTTCAGATAGGTGTTGGCGTTGTGGCTCTGAGATGGGAACGCAGTATCATATTTTTTGGTCTTGTACTGGGATCACGGATTTTTGGGAGGAAGTGAAACAGTTGATATCCAGGGTTCTTTATGTTGAGGTGGGGCTGGACCTGATTATATATCAATTAAACAGTACACCTAAAGGGATGAGGAAAAACTCAGCTAAGATGTTATATTACATATTCTTACTGCGGCTAGGTGTCTGATTTCGCTTAATTGGAAGCAGGCCTCTCCTCCCATACATCAGCATCTATTACACAAAATTATTGATATTCGTAGGATAGAATATATGATGGCTCTTCTGAATGCTAGAGTGGATAATTTTGATTCCGTATGGGCACCATGAGATAACTATTGGGCTTAGAGAAATGTTTAGCTCATCTTTAACCAATTTGGCCCTTTCTCTTCTCTGATGTTATACTTTGAACCTTCCATCCCTTCCTTTTTGCGGGTATCCTGTCTATTTGTCCGTATATATGAGGATTTCCTCATGATAACATGATAATCTCCTTTTCCTCTTCTTTATATGATTTTTGTTGCAATTTTCACAGAAGTTTATAACGTAGAGCCCTAAAAATAAAAAATCATATTTTTTTTCCACAAAAAGGATCTTTTCACCCTCAATTTTTCCCCAAGGGTAACAGGAGAAATTGGACCACAAAATTTCTTTTGCAATTTGTCCTAAGTATGCTGATACCCCACAGGAACCACTGTTTGGGCACATAGCAGAGCTCGGAAGGGAAGGAGGGCCGTTTTCGAATGCAGACTTTGATGGAATGGTCTGCTGGCGTCATGTTGCGTTTGCATAGCCCCTGATGAGCTAAACAGTAGAAACCCCTCATAAGTGACACCATTTTGGAAGCTAGACCCCACAAAGAACTTATCTAGATGTGTTATGAGTACTTTGAACACCCAAGTGTTTCACTAAAGTTTATAACAGAGCCGTGAAAATAAAAATATTTTTTTCTACAAAAATGATTTTTTAGCCCCCAATTTTTGATTTTCACAGGGTAACAGGATAAATTGGAACCCAAAAGATAACCCAAATACTCAATTTGTCTTGAGTATCCTGGTACCCCATATGTTGGAGAAAACTACTGTTTGCGCACATGTCGGGACTCAGAATGGAAGTAGTGATATTTTGGAATGCAGATTTTGATGGAATGGTCTGCGAGCATCATGTTGCATTTTGAGAGCCCCTGATGTGCCTAAACAGTATAAACCCCCCACAAGTGACCCCAATTTGGAAACTAGACCCCCAAGGAACTTATCTACATGTGTGCTGAGCAATTTTAACCCCCAAGTGCTTCACAGAAGTTTGTAACATTGAGCCGTGAAAATAAAAACTCATATTTTTTCCACAAAAATGAATTTTTACCCCCAAATTTTTCTTTTCCCAAGGGTAACAGGAGAAATTAGAACACCAAAGTTGTTGTGCAATTTGTCCTGAGAACGCTGACACCCGATATGTGGGGATTTTTTGGCGCACAGCAGAGCTTGGAAGGGAAGGAGCACCGCTTGACTTTTTCAATGCAGAATTGGCTGTAATTGAGATTGGATGCCATGTCGCATTTTGAGAGCCCCTCATGTGCCTAAACAGTGAAAACCCTCCAATTCTATCTCCAACCCTTACCCCAACACACCCCTAACCCTATTCAAAAATATAACCACAACCCTAACCCCAACACACACCTAACCGTAATTGCAATCCTAGCCATAACCGTAACCCAACCCTAACCCCAACACAGCCCTAACCATAATCCCAGCCATAACCCTAACCACAAACCTAACCTCAACACACCCCTAATCCTAATACTAACCCTAACCATAATCTTAACCCTAACCCTAATCCCATCCCTAACCCTTACTTTAGCCCCAACTCTAACCCTAACTTTAGCCCAACTCACTTTAGCCCAACTCTAACCCTAATGGGAAAATGGAAACAAATACATTTTTTTTATTTTATTATTTTTCCCTAACTAAGGGAGTGATAAAGGGGGGGTTTGATTGACTATTTTTTTTTTATTTTGATTACTGAGATAGGATCTATCACAGTAATCAAAATGAACCAATAGGAAAAATTACCTATTGTTGCCGGGTGCCGGCTGGCAGATCTCAGTGGGCGCCCGTCTTTTTCTTCCTGGAAGAAGCCGCTGGCGGCCGTGGGGGAAAGCAGGAGGGCCAAGAGACACCAGAAGGTATGGGGGTATCAGGGACCCGATTTCTCTTGCCTCTGATGTGCCTCTGATGCACTTTATCATGTGGCAGTATTTCTGATTAACCTTTGATCGGTCTGCACAAGTAATTTATTTACATATGCATATTGAGGTACATTTAATTGTAACAACCTCTTTTTGTTTTAATCATTTAATCAATAGAGCATAGTTATTATGCAGGAGAATCACTTTATTTCTGTGCAATCTATGTTTAGTTAAAATTTTGGTAATATTAACAACCCTTTTACGTTCCTCCCATAGTGCCATTTGAGATCTTATTTTTTTCACTTTCTCTCAAGAAAACAATCTCAGCATTAGTGTGATCCGTTGAAATATTCCAGAGTTATTACCACAAAAGGTGACACTGGTCAGATTTAAAAAATGAGGCCAGGTCTTTAACCTACAACGTGGCTCGGTCCTTAACGGGTTAAGCCCCAGACTGCTAAGACAACTCACTATTGTGTCATAATTGCATTATATAACAGCTCAAATTATGCAGCTCACATAATACCAAAGTCTCATGTTACTGTACCACTAAGTTTTTGCTATCATATTTGTCAAGAGATCTTAAGAGCAATGACATCATAGATGTACATATACTGTACTACCATAACCAAGTGATAAATATTCTCAGGCACAATTGTTTGTAATGATTTTAACTTGTTCTTAAGTATGTATTCACTTTCTATTGGTACAATATTTTTTTTATACTTTACAGCACATCTATAACCTCCTAAGGATCAAACCTATTTTTTTTATCTTTGCTTTACAAAATGTATCACTTATTTTTTTATTTTACATTGGTATCAAATTATGAAGGTTAGTTTTATGTTTTAATCATTTCATTACTGGGCAAGAACTTTTTCCCACTTCCCAACCAGGCACTTTCCGAACTTGTGTATTTAACACAGGGCTTAATATCTGTATCATGCATATATTAATTTTACTTTTTATGATATTGAGGAAATGTGAAAAAAAGGAAATATGTATCTATTTTTCGCATTAAATTTTTATTTTTCCATCTGCATTTTTTTCACAGAAATCATTTTTATATATTGGACATGGAGGTGTTGCATTGTATTTTAGGAACATGTATATCTCCACAGAGATTCAAGCTTCAGAGTCTGGTATCTCTGTAGAATCTGTCTGGGTTAGAAAAAAAGGAGAAAAGAACAGGAAGAACACTATTGTAGGTGTATACTAGAGGATACCTTGACCAACTGAAGATATAGAATCATAGAATCATAGAATGGTAGAGTTGGAAGGGACCTCCTGGGTCATCTGATCCAACCCCCTGTTCACTAATGCATCCCAGACAGATGTCTGTCCAGCCTCTCTTTGAAGACTTCCATTGAAGGAGCACTCACCACCTCTCATGGCAGCCTGTTCCACTCATTGATCACTCTGTCAAAAAGTTTTTTCTAATATCTAATCTGTGTCTCCTCCCATTCAGTTTCATCCCATTGCTTCTAGTCTTTCCTTGTGCAAATGAGAATAAAGATAATCCTTCTACAATGTGACAGCCCTTGAGATATATATGGATGAACTCTTTTTACATCAGATTTCCCTGTTCTCAAAAAAGTATGACAGTGATCATCTGAGACTTTAACTAGCAAAAGTAATGGGTCCCGAAAATTCATATCTTCTCTTGCTGATCACTATATCTTTCAAAAGTAAGAAGAGAGAAAAAGAGGATCTGCAATCTTGGACCTAATTCTTACCAACAGGGAGAAAATGGTTGAGGAAGCAAAGCTGGCTGGGAATTTAGGAGGTAGTGATCATGCTATCCTTGAATTTTGGATTACAAGAAGAGGAAGACCAGCGAGCACACAGACTTAAACGGTTGGACTTTTAGAAAGGCAGATTTTAATGGACTCAGAAAGAGGGTAGGAAAGTTCAAATATCTGGATGTTCTAAAGGAAATGGCCAAAAAGGATGGGAGATTTTGCTAAATGAAAGTTTCACTGCACAATCGATAAGAATCCTGAAAAGAAGGAATAAATGGAAGCATCTAAAGAGACCAGGATGGATGAAAACAAAACTTAATCACTTCTTAAAAAGGTAAAAAGAAATGTATAATAAATAGAAAGAGGGGGCATGTCTAAAGAAGAATATTAGGCGGTTTGCAGAGAATGCAGGGCAAGCATTAGAAGAGCTATAGCCAGTAATGAAGTCAGGCTTGCAAGGGAGACAAAAAGCAGTAAAAAAGGATTTTGGGGGTATGTCAAAAGCAAATGAAAATATAAAGATGCTATAGGATTTTTACAGGATGAAAAGGGTGAAGTGGACAAGAATGATGTTGAGAAAACCGAAATTTTAAATTCCTATTTTGCATCCGTGTTCTCTAAGAAAGCAATTGTAACATTAACTGATCTTCATGGTGCCATCAAAGAAATAAAAGCATCCACACTATATCTAACCAGAGATAGGGTGAGGGAACATTTAGCTAATGTAAATTAATTTAAATCTCCTGGTTCAGATGAATTCTATCCTTGGGTACTTCCCAGATCAACATTGCAGCTAGAAAGTCTCCTCATCTCGCCATGCTTAACATGTCACTCTCTGTAAAGAAAAATGTTACCCCTTGGATCCTACGGTACTGAAAGAGTTAGAAGAGGAAATTACAGAACCACTAGCCAGAATCTTTGAAACATCATAAAAAACAGAAGTCGCAGAATATTGGAGAAGGGCAAATGCTCTCCCTTTCTTCAAAAAAGGAAAGGAGGTGGAGCCAGGAAATTACAGGTCAGTGAATCTTACTTTTATACTTGGAAAGTTCAACATATTATTAAGCAACAGGTATGTAAGTACTTAGATAAGAAAACATTAATTAACCAGAGCCAGCATGGGTTTGTAGCAAATAAGTCATGTCAGACTAATCTAATTTCCTTCGATGATGGAATTACTGACTGGGTTGATCAGGAAAATGTGATAGATATATTATATCTTGACTTCAGCAAAGCATTTGACTAAGTATCTCATATTATCCTTGTTGAAAAATGACCAAGTAAATTTAAATCTACAGAATGGGAAGAATAGAATTAAGCAACAGCACGTGTAAAAAGGACTTAGGTATACTAATAGCTCACAGACTGCACATGAGTCAACAGTGAGATGCAGTAGCAAAAAAGCAAACACAGTTTTAGTATGTATTAAGAGAAGCATAGAATCTAGGTCATGTGAAGTAATTACTGGAATACCAGTTCTAGCTTAGTTCTGGGCAACACATTTAAAAAACGACTGGAGAAAAACTGGAGCAAGTTCAGAGAAGAGCTATCAGGATGCTGAGCGGACTGCAAAGTATGTCCTATGAGGAACGGTTAAAGGATCTGGGAACGTTTAGTTTTTTGAAAACAAAAAGGCAAAGCGGATACTTAATAGCTGTCTACAAATATCTGAAAGGATGTCACAGTATAGAGGGATGATCCTTATTCTCATTTGCACATGGAAAAACGAGAAGCAATGGAATGAAGCTGAAAGGTAGATGATACCGATTAGATATTCGAAAAATCTTTTTGACAGTGAGGGTGATCAATGAGTGAAACAGGCTGCCACGAGAGGTGGTGAGTTCTCCTTCATTGGAAATCTTCAAACAGTGGCTGGAAAGACATCTGTCTGAGATGGTTTAGTGATTCCTGCTTTGCATTGAGCATGGGGTTGGACTCGATAACCCTCGAGGTCATTTAAAACTTTAACATTTTATGCCTTTTTGATATTTGAAGGTTTCCTCCTCCCAACAGCAATTTGGTTTGGTTGCCTGGAAGGTTTCTGCAAAGCTTATGGCCCATGAAGTCACGGCATGTGCTGCAACCTTTGCTGGTGTACATGCAGAACTAAGTGACTAAGGCCCTGATGATTTCACAGACAGTGCAAAAATAACCAAATAAACAGTAATGAGGCATGGAATAATAATAATAATAATTTTTATAGACCCAACATATTATACAACTCCTTACAATTTTAGAGGGGACTAGCACAGACAATAAAGAAATTACAACATGACACATAACTTAGATACCAAAATGAGTGAGGACCCTGCTCGCAAGCTTACAGTCTATGAGGAAATAATTGAGACATGAAAAGTAAATGATAACATGTGATTATATTTTACCGTACAGCCATAATATACTAAATAGGTTATGCACATAACGCTGCATGAACCGGTTAACAGCCAGTATGTGTACATTACAGAAACAGAAGCCTATTAAGTGCATGAAGGATGTGTGAACAGATGCTAAGAGTGTCATGATTTTGAATAAAATTTTCTAGGTGCAAAATAGGGATAGTTAGATAAGTGAGGTGGGGTGTTAGGCCTGTCTAAAGAAATGCATTTATAGGCCAGGCTTAAAATTGTGGTTATTGGGAATTAATCGAATTGTCCCGGGTAGTGCATTCCAAAGAATTGGTGCAGCACTCGAGAAGTCTTGGAGATAGGAATGGGAGGTTCATATAATTGAAAATTTTAGTTTTAGGTAATTATCAGAATGGAGGGCATGGGTAGGTTGATAGACTGAGACGAAGGAAAATATGTAGGGTGGTGCTGAACCATGGAGCACTTTGTGAGTGAGAGTGATAAGTTTATATTGAACTCTGTATCAGATGGGCAACAAGTACAACGACTGAATCAGTAAAGAGGCATCTGTGTAGTGGTTGAAAATATGATTCTGGCTGCTGCATTCAGATTGGAGATAGGAGAGTGAATAAGAGTTACAGTAAAAGTTTATGCCTAGTCAAAGGTAAGAAAATGTTGCATTCTAGAGATGTTTTTGAGGTGTAAGTGACATGACTTGGTGAGTCATCTGATCTGGGGAGTGAAGGAAAGATCTGAATCAAATATGACACCAAGACAGCGTTTTTTATGGCTGGGGAGTAATGACGGAAGCACACACAGAAAAGGCAATATTGGGGATAGGCAGGATAGGAAGACAGAAGAGTCCATCCAGTTTAAATAACACTTTATTTTATTACAACAGTTTAAAAACTGATTAAAAGTGAGAAAGAGTGAAACCCAACCTGATGGATTTCTGGCGATGATCAGATCATCTGTATATAGCAGAATTACTCACTTGCTATGAGCACCGACCACTCGGAGGGAGAAGGACTAGTATGACAGTGTGGAACTAAAAAGAAGGAAAGATAAGGGAGGATACTGGGTAGAAGACCTGGCAGGTGAGCTATGAGGTAAAGATTTTATTTTTTTTGCAAGTTACAGTTGTTATTCTCTGAGGTCTGGATATATCTCAGAGCATAATAAAGGATATCAAATTAACAGAGAGAAACTTCTTCTTGAATCAAATTTCCCAGGAAAAATCTCATGAAAAGGCAAATTTGAATTTCACCTGATCCGCTTAACTCTACCTTTGATCTATGGTGAACCACAATATAGCCTCAAAGGTTTCCTTTGTTAGGTACTTGTCTAAGGTTTCCCTTACATATTGGATGTCTCATGATGGCATCAATGTCAATCATCAATCTACCAGCCTGCCTATATTGGGGTCTCTCCTGAATATGCCTTGAATATCAGATTAGTGGTGCTCCAATTCTCTGAAACTGACAATCTGCTGTTTGAGGGAGCAGTTGCATTCATGTGAGCAGCTCTTAAATATTTACATCACACTTTCTACCTGCATGCTGTCTACTTAGTAATGGCAGTTTGTAGTTATCTTTAGTCTTAATAGTTGCATTAGGAACCTTGTATGTATTACAGCTATGACCCTGATGCTGAGAGGCAGGTGATAGTCCCAACATGATTAGTGAAGGTTCTGAGAAGAGTTCTGCTTGTGCTATTCTAGTTTACCACTAATTGACAAGTATTTATAGTTTTTGTTTCTTGGAACCTCTTGCCACTTTATTGTGCACATTCTGTATATGAAATGAAGTTGTTGTTCCCTCTTGTTAGAAAAACTTTTTGCTTTGGTTTGCTTACAGTGTGGTTCCTTGGCTCTCTCCATAAACCCCATAGACCAGGGTTCCCCAACTCCAGTCCTCAAGGCCCACC
>VIAB01040162.1:12456-22737 GCA_009801035.1 Oophaga pumilio
TTCATCCGAATTCGGCTCAAGTGAGTATGAGCCCTTATACAGTAAAATCACAGATAGATAGAATAGATATATACACATAGAATACATAGATATAAAGATGTCAGTCACATATATATAGTTAGTACGGTGCTAGTGTATCGTAATGTACATGTTTTTTTTTATTAAATAATGTTCAGAAAAAAATGGCCTGGGATCCCCAACATATTATTAAACAGCAGAGGGAAAACGGACAGCTGGGGGAAGATGTTTATAGCCTGGGAAGGTAGTAATACCAAAGGAGCTTCCCAGGCTATTAATATCAGCTCACAGCTGGATAGTTAGCCTTTCCTGGTTAATAACATGGGGGACCCCCTCCAAAAAAATGATGTAGGGTACCATTATAATTAATATCCAGCAAAGGCTAGGCAGAAAGCTGGGGGCTGATATTAATAGCCTAACCACAGATATTGGCCCCCTTCCAGACTAGGCTTGAAAAAGTTCCACACTTGGAACGAAACATATTGGGTCAATAAATCACTATATTTTGGACTTTTAGAGTGCTTCCTTCATCTTTTTTGGATATCTATCTATCTAATCTCTTTCTCTCTTTATATATACAGTACAGACCAAAAGTTTGGACACACCTTCTCATTCTAATATTTTCCTGTATTTTCATGACTATGAAAATTGTAAGATCACACTGAAGGCATCAAAACTATGAATTAACACATGTGGAATTATACATTACACTTTACAAAAAAGTGTGAAACAACTGAAAATATGTCTTATATTCTAGGTTCTTCAAAGTAGCCACCTTTTGCTTTGATTACTGTTTTGCACGCAGAAAAGTTGAACGGATGGACTCTACATGACTGGTTCCCACCGTGAAGCATGGAGAAGGTGGTGTGATGGTGTGGGGGTGCTTTGCTGGTGACACTGTTGGGGATTTATTGAAAAGTGAAGTGGTGAGCGGTCCAGCTCACCCCAAACCATCTCAATTGGGTTTAGGTCTTGTGACTGTGGAGGCCAGGTCATCTGGCGTAGCACCCCATCACTCTCCTTCTTGGTCAAATAGCCCTTACACAGTCTGGAGGTGTGTTTGGGGTCATTGTCCTGTTGAAAAATAAATGATGGTTCAACTAAACGCAAACCGGATGGAATAGCATGCTGCTGCAAGATGCTGTGGTAGCCATGCTGGTTCACTATGCCTTCAGTTTTGAATAAATCCCCAACAGTGTAACCAGCAAAGCACCCCCACACCATCACACCACCTCCTCCATGCTTCACGGTGGGAACCAGGCATGTAGAGTTCATCCTTTCACCTTTTCTGTGCACAAAGCAGTAATCAAAGCAAAAGGTGGCAACTTTGAAGAACCTAGAATATAAGACATATTTTCAGTTGTTTCACACTTTTTTGTAAAGTGTAATGTAAAATTCCACATGTGTTAATTCATAGTTTTGATGCCTTCATTGTGATTCTACATTTTCATAGTCATGAAAATACAGAAAAATCATTGAATGAGAAGGTGTGTCCAAACTTTTGGTCTGTACTGTACAGTATATCTTGAAGAATATTTACTTGGAAAACTATGTGTAATGACAGAGAATTGCTGTATGTAAAAGCTCATGCAATCGGATAGCAATCGCATGTAAATCGGATGCTAGCTGTTAAAAATCGGATTATACTCGCATGAAAACCGCATGACACTTCCATAACACTTGTCTGAATTTTCAGAAACAAAATCGGACCGATTTTGTAAACGCTAATGTGTCTCTGGCCTAAAGCTGGAGTCACACTAGCGATTTTAAAATCGATCCGATTTTGATGCAGGAAAGTCAGACGAGTGTAATGCAAGTGTCATGCGAGTGTCATGCCTTTTTTATGCGAGTACAATCTGATTTTTCACACCTAGCATCCAATTTAAATTCGAATGCAGTGTGATTGCTATCCAACTGCAATGCGATTTTAACATGAGCTTTTACATAGAGAAATTCTGTCATTTACACATCGTTTTCCAAGGAAATATTCTTCAAAAGATATAGATCGATAGATAGATAGATAGATAGATAGATAGATAGATAGATAGATAGATAGATAGATAGATAGATAGATAGATAGATAGAAAGATAGATAGAATAATAGCTGGCAATTCAAAAGCCGCGTAGTGTAAAATCACAGCAGGAGCTGACAGGATAGAAGAGATGGATTACATACAGTAAATACAAATAGAATAGGTAGATCTATAGATATCTGTGACATATACAATTAGTACAGTGTGTGCAGCTTACTGTACATTTATTTAATAAAAGATTATTTTTCCGGAAAAGATGGCATGGGCTCCTGCATAATTTTGTTAACCAGCAGAGAGAAAGCAGATGGCTGGGGGTAGATGTTTATAGCCTGATAAGGGGGTGATACTCATGGAGCTTCCCAGGTTATTAATATCAGTGCACAGCTGTATAATTAGTCTTTAATGGCTATTAAAATGAGGGACCCAAAAAAATGACGTGG
Source organism: Oophaga pumilio (assembly GCA_009801035.1). Lineage (NCBI taxonomy): Eukaryota > Metazoa > Chordata > Amphibia > Anura > Dendrobatidae > Oophaga > Oophaga pumilio. The sequence goes on from VIAB01040162.1 coordinate 14,948, forward strand.
GGTCCCCCTATAATTAATAACCAGCAAAGGCTATGCAGACATCTGCGGGCTGATATTAATAGCCTGGGAAGGGGCCATGGATACTGCCCCCTAGGCTAAAAATATCAGCTCTCAGCCTCCCCAGAAAAGGCGCATCTCTAAGATGAGCTAATTCTGGCACTTAGCCTCGCTCTTCCCACTTGTCCTGTAGCGGTGTAAAGTGGGGTGATAGTTGGGGGGGTTGATGTCACCTGCTTGAGAATGAAATTTACATCTCCAAAAAGCTTGTCGGCAGAGAGAAGCATGAAGTGCTCTGAAATTTCTGGGTAGACCGCTGTGCTGACTTTGGTCTTGATAAAACACAGTGGACCTACACCAGCAGATGACATGGCTTCCCAAACCATCACTGATTGTGGAAACTTCACACTAGACCTCAAGCAGCTTGGATTCCTCCAGACTGTGGGACCTTGATTTCCAAATGAAATGCAAAATTTACTTTCACCTGAAAACGACACCCTTTTCTCATTGGACCAGGTAAGACGCTTCTGATGTTGTCTATTGGTCATGAGTGACTTGACACAAGGAATGCGACACTTGCAGCCAATGTCCTGGATACATCTGTGTGTGGTGGCTCTTGAAGCAATGACTCGAGCAGCAGTCCACTCCTTGTGAATCTCCCCCAAACTTTTGAAAAGATTGTTAAGAAAAGGCCTTTCAAGGCTGCGGTTATCCCGATTGCTTGTAAACCATTTTCTACCACACTTTTTCCTTCCACTCAACTTTCCATTAATATGCTTGGATACAGCACCCTGTGAACAGCCAGTTTCTTTAGCAATGACCTTTTGTGGCTTACTCTCCTTGTGGAGTGTGTCAATAACTGCCTTCTGGACATCTGTCAAGTCAGCAGTCTTCCCCATGATTGTGGAGCCTACTAAAACTGACTAAGGGACATTTTTAAATGCTTAGGAAGCCTTTGCAGGTGTTTTTTGTTAATTATCATAATTTACTGAGATAATGACTTTTGGGTTTTCATTGGCTTTAAGTCATAATCATCAACATAAACAGAAATAAACACTTGAAATAGATCTCTCTGTTTGTAATGAATCTATATAATATATGAGTTTCACTTTTTGTATTGAAGAACTGAAATAAATGAACTTTTTTGATGATATTCTTATTTTGTGAGAAGCACCTGTATATATCAATTGTTGAAACATCCCCGGAGCATTAGTTAACCCGGAACGGCATCCCATAAATTCAAACAGTCACATAGAGAGGATGAAAGCCATCTTCAGCTGATCCAGATCAGCCATGGGGACTTGCCAGTAGCCACTGGCCAAATCAAAAAAGGAAATGTATATGACCCTCCCTAGTGCGGACAGGGATTCTTCTATCCTCTGCAAAGGGTAGGAATCTTGGACCGTGCAGGCATTCAGCTGTCAATAGTTCACACAGGACCTCAGAGCCCCATTCTTCTTCCGGACCAACACAATGGGTAGAGCCAAAGGGCTCTTGCTTTCTTGTATCACTCCATTTTGTAGCATGTGTGACAACAGATTCTTCACTTTTTGATACATCTGAGCGGAATCTGACAATATCTTTTTCGCACGAGGCTGTATTTCCTGTCGGGATCTCATACTGGATGAACTCTGTACACCCAAAGTCGTCATTGTGTCGAGCGAATAGTTCCTGATATTGCCCCAACAGGTCTTCTACCTTTCTGAAGGAAAACTCACATAGATTTGCTTCCATAAGCTCCAATGTACCATGGCCATCTCTTGTCTTGTACTCTCTCTCCTTCCAGTCTATGGACACAGACAGTGCCCATGGGTACCCATCCACAGTGGTCAAGTCCATAGCATCAGATCTTGCAAGATATTCATGTAACATATAGACTCGTGCCAATTCCATCTCGGGAGCCAGCTACAGACTCGTTCCGCTGAAATGAATGCATCTCACCAGTACTTGTCCTTGGCGCACTGCCGTCAGAGTGTGGGCAACCAGTAGTCCTGGCAATAATTCTCCTGTCCCCTGGGGTTCAATCTGCACTTCCACTCCTTCCAAGGACAGCCAGACTCCAACCGGCATACTGAGTATGGTGTGATCATATGCTAATGTCAGGGTAGTGGTTACCACCACCTTTCCCAAGACTTGAGAGATAACTGACGACTCATTTCCTCACCGGCTGCCCGCCAAGAACTGTCCTACCTCCTTCACAACATTCATCCCCAATGTCATGATGGGTCCACTCCCGATGTGGCCCTTCACCAGCATAAACCCCATCTTTCCTAAGTTCTGTCGCAGACTTGTATCTCCATACACATCACTATCGCTACTGGGATGGGTAAATGATTGGTGGCCATCAGCCGAATGGTTGGATCCCTCTTGATGGGGTGACGTTTAAGAAGCGCTGACAGAAATATAATTGTGGTCATCTAACACCCCATATCCATTAGGTAACTAATTATTTGCCCATTCAGCTTGCTCTACATAGTGAAACTCTCGGAAATGACATCTTTGGAACCTTCAATCCTCCTTACAGAGGGACCTAGACTGTGGTATGCTCCCTAACCATGGGGCGCTTTAGTTTAACGGCCATTGGTGGCTGTTTCTTGTTTGACAATACCTCAATATGTGTCTCATGCCTCCACAAGTCCAACACTCAATTCTGCGCCTGTCATGTTGGCCCCTAGGTCTGTATCGCTAATCTCCGGAAAGGGGATGCCCCATCTCTAGTCGATCTTCATACTAGGGTACAGGATTTAAGGGTTTTTAAATGTTTTTCTGATGCTTCATAGCTCCTCCCTGATCTCTCGTATTTCCTACCATAATTCATGGGCCAGTCTGGTTCGACATTAGGTGCCCCCGAAGTGGTTAGTTCATAGCTTCGGACCATATCCCCCACAATCGGGGCCTCTTGTTCTCAGACTCTAGCTTCTGCTCCTCAAAGAAGATCATTTTGGGATTGTAGCACAGATGTTCTTTCAGGGCCAACCTCAGGTATGTGTTTCTCAAGCCCTCAACCAGCTGGTCCTTAATACTTCATTGAGGGAACTTAGTCCCCTATATTAAGTTTCATTTTTTTTAGTGATGTGAGTCATTACTTCTTGCAGAGCATTCACGTATTGGTGTAGTGCTAAGATGTTAATGACCATAGGGAACCCATATTGGTAGCCTGTCTTTAAAGACCCCTTTAAGATATTAAACAGTAACAGTTTAGCTTTGTATTTTCTGTAATTTTCCTAACACCTGGAGACTGCAAAACTCCAACAATATTTAATGAGAATGTGCATGTTTATAGTATTCACCCACTACCACATAGTTCTTTTATCACTGTTTAGTGATAATGGTGTATGTTTATATTATCATCCAATTACAGCATGTTGTTAATAATGTTTGGGGAGAAATCTCGTGTTTACAGTATGTTAGAACATCTGATGCCAGGAGAGTTTTTGGCATGTTATATCCGGTGATGTATGTATAGATTGACATCTGAAGAGCTAGCCACTCAGAAGAGAGATATTATATTGGACAAATAGAATTTGTTACAGTTTGTGTAACACTTGGTTGTGCAAGCATCGTTTTTTCTAAACGATACATAAGCTGGGAAATATTTCAGCTAAGACAGAAGCCTGTTAACCTGTGGACTGGAGGGGATGCCCGTGTGGGTCCACAGTGTGGATAACCCAGGAAATTCTCTGTCTTCGTCGTTCTGCTTCTCGCGGTTAATGTTTCTGGACAGATGATGTGTACGATTCCTGGTGAAGTTTTTCCTGTGTAGTGTGCAATGTAAGTACTTCACCTTTGTGATTTATATTATGCAAAAGTGTACACAATATCACACTATTTCCTGTTTTCTGTAATCATTTAATTATTATAATAAAATTAATCGCAGTCTTTAAAGTTGTATCCGATCCCTTTAAGTACTTGGCAAAACATTTGGGCAACTGTCTCTCCCTCTCTCTGAACCTGACGGAAGAGGCAAACACGCACATTACCTAAATCTGTTGTGTCACAGTACATGTTCTCTAGAATCTTGACCACCTTATCTACAGTGTCACAGTTTCTTGGCTTTCTGAACATGACCGTCTGTAGGGCCTCTCCATCTAAGGTCTGCAAGGCTATCCTATTTTCACCTGTAAGGCAGGTGCCATAGGGTGCTTATGTAACACATTCTTTAGAAGTTCAACCCTGTCCCACATAATTAAATAGTCACCAATGAATTTTGGTACGTTGCTAAGCATAACTCCAAGGGGGAGGATGCCCCCACATAGACTCAGTTACAGACTGAGTGTTGCATGATGCCTACTACGCCAAGTGTTAACAGGTTCGCGGATGCAAAAGCACAGATAATGAGGAGACAGTGGTAATTAAACCAACAACTATTTATTCGATAAACACAATGGTACGGCTGCCATTGGCACAATTTCAGGAAATACCGCAAACAGTGAAAAATTAAACAAGTTAGGTTACAAGAAGAATACAGTAGTTCAGATAAACAGGGTATTGACACAATGCTATTTACACTCTATCGTTCTACTATTACCCTTAAATAACTGTTATCATCGGTGAGTTCTTAGTCTTAATATCCTAGCCAAATGGGCGTCACCAGTGTCAGACTGGGGTGCCAAGGGTCCTCCAGTAACACTGACCACTTTTCACCTGCATGCAAATATTACTCTATCCTCATTCACAAATTTACCTATATCTCTATATATAATAATAAACTAGGTAGTTCGGTTAATGAATGATGAGATGCTGCTTTTTTCTGTACAGAGTGGATCAAGTGAATTATGCCAAGTACTGCCCATATAGTGGAGTTGGGGGCCCGTGTCAGCACAGGGGCCCACCGGGGGATTCCTCTGTTCCCTTATGGGCCAGTCCGAGCCTGGGTGTCACTATCCCGATACAACCCGCTAGTCCTCAAGTCCCAGATTGGTGGGTTACTCTGCACACTCGGCACGCTGGCCTTCATTCCCTGAAGTGTGGCCCAGTCTCCACTTTGTACCGCATGTCTAGACTGGAAGCGATGGCTCACACAAATGTCCATCCGCAGCGGCCTAGTAATCTCTCTCTCGACCCGGACCTAGCTCACTCGGTTCAGCTCCCCAGGTTTTGCTCTTTCGAGTCTTCTCTCAGGTCTGGTCTTACTCAGGTCTTCACTCGGGTTTGGTTTCTACTCATTCTAAGACCACATTAACAGGTTCAGTATTTGGTCAGTATTTTCCACCAATATTTGGAAGCCAAAACCAGGAGTGGGTGATAAATACAGAAGTGGTGACGTGTTTCTATTATACTTTTCCTCTGATTGTTCCACTCCTGGTTTTGGCTTATAAATACTGATGTAAAATACTGACCAAATACTGAATGTGTGAATGTGGCCTAACTCATCAATCCATTGCAAAGACAATATTTATACAGAGATGCAACTTTTAGGGCATAGTGACAATTCTTTCATGATTATGATATCATCAAAAAGAGTACATTGAAAAAACAATGGAATCTGTCAAAAATAAGTGAGGTTAAAATGTGACGCAAATGGGAAAAAGTATATGTCCATTGTAATTAGTAAATTGTCTTATGAAGCACATGAGTTTATCAACGACGTAGTAAAGCACTGATATACACATTATATTGCAATGTAGAAAGTCACAACCATCTTAAATCATGTCTATTGAATGAAAATATCTTTCTACATTATTTTTTGGGGAAGTTACAAAATTATAAATAATTTTGTTTTCATTTTGACACAGTTATTAACATGAAAAGAAATTGTAGTTTTAACATTGTCCACTAGGTGTCAGCATAACCAGCATTGACAATAAAGCCCGTCAAATGTTACTTCAGGGAGACTACTTTTAATTTAACAGCAACAGTGAGCTATAACTATCAGATTGCAGCACCCTATGGTGTGCCAGCTGTTCAGAGATTGGCATCTAAATGGTTAAACTGTAGTGATTGACTGTAGCGTGGTGTAAATAGACTGTATGAGCCTACTCCATACAACCTCACCTGACGTAGTGCACACTATTATGTCCTATGTTTGGTAAGATTATACTGTAGCATAAAAATTAAATAGAACAGAGCAGTTTATTTAGATTTAAGGTTGCTCGCTACTGAAGTGACCATTGGGACTTTTTTGGAACTTTTTAAAAAGTAGCAATTTATAAATCTGGTGGCTAAGATCTATTTGCGGAGCTACGTGTGATCACTTTAACATCCACATTACAAATCATGAGAGCTCATGTCACGGGGAGCAATGGGAAAACAGTAGATGAGGAACCTGGGCCCCTGAACTGCCCCTCAGACCAAGAGGAGCCCTTTCCTTAACTTGGGGGTACACTTGATGGTAGGAAGGCCCAGGTTCCTCATTTTAACAACTCAGCCGGAATCACTGCATGGATCCCCATCCCCCACACCAACTTACTCACTGCTCCAGGCCATGCTGTGACTTCTGTCTGCTGCCGGCTCCATGCTGTGTGCTTTTTGCTTCCTGCATGCTCTTTGCATGTTTCCTGGCTGTGTGCATAGGTGTTGGTGCCGGCACTCTCTGGTTCTTATGGAATCAGTATGCACCTGCCTAAGGTGTCCCTGGCCAATTACCAAGAAGCCTCTGGTAATTAGGGCAGCTCCACCCGGTGGAGTCTGCCTGAGCAACGCCTTTACTCAGTTAGTAGAAAATTGAAAGCCGCTGACAGCACAGCAGGAGTATTTGGGATGCACGCTTCCAGTTTCAAGGACCCAATTGAACCACAAAAGTCATAAGAATATATAAAGCAGCATCCAGTCCAGGTGAAAAAGTAAAAAAACTTTATTCTGCCATCAAAAACATCAAATACAACGTTTCGGCCATAATGTGGCCACATGAAAAAGGCCACATTATGGCCGAAAAGTATTTGATGTTTTTGATGGCAGAATAAAGAAGTTTTTTTACTTTTTCACCTGGACTGGATGCTGCTTTATATATTCTTTTTACTCAGTTAGTGTCTTGCTGCTGAGTTGCCAGGTCTCTGTATCTCTGGCTCTGTGTCCTTGTTCCTAGCTTTGCCTTTTCCTGTCTGTCTGCCCTCCAAGAGGCAGTATATCCTGGTCTCTGTGTCTTTGTTCCTGTGCCTTGTCTCATTCCTTTCCCTGCCTGTACTCTGTCCTATAACTGTGTCTGTCTTATCCCTGTCTCTGTGCCTTGACTTGTACGTTTCCTAGTCTAGCTCTGTCCTATACCTGTGTCTATTCTATCCCAGTCTGTGGCCTTTCTTTCCTAGCTCTGTGTACCCTGATGTTTACTCCATCTTGTCTGCTGTAGAACCTCTTGCTGCAGCTGCTCACCGCATACCTTGCGGTTTCGCTTTGCTTTGCTCCTGCTGCTGCAGAACCTCTTGCTGAAGCTCCTCTCCGCATACCTTGCGGTTCCGCTTTGCTTCCCTCCTGCTGCAGAACCTCTTGCTGCAGCTCCTCTCCGCATACCTTGCGGTTCTGCTTTGCTCCACTCCTGCTGCTGAACCACTTTCTGCTTCTGCTCCGCACTCCTGCGGTTCTGCTTTGTTCTTCTTCTGCTGTACCTCTTGCTGCCAATTGCAGCTCCTCTCCGCAGCCTTGCGGTTTTCTCCAGTGTGAACAGGGCCAAACCTGTTCCTTCCTTCCCATCTATATTTCCATCCTTCACGTACCAGTACCTGCATCTTCAGTATGTACTGGTTCAAACCTGTTCCTTCATACACCACTCCTTCCTACCAGTACCTGCATCTCCTGTGTGAACAGGTCTCTATTTTCCATACACCACTCCTTCCTGCTCGTGTCCCTGTGTCTCAGCC
>VIAB01040165.1:0-10716 GCA_009801035.1 Oophaga pumilio
CCGTTTTTGCCTGCTCTCCTCAGCTACCAAATCATAACACCAACATTGGTCTAATCGGGAAGGGGCAAATACCATATTCGGCAGGAAGAGTCTCTAGGGCACCCTTGTAGCTTTCCAGGGCATGAAAACGTCTAGTAACACTTTCTGGCCCACCTTTAGTATCAGCCAGGCCCTGTCTCATCTGCAGCCTCCACACTGCCCACACCTGGTACCATGAGTCTGTGCTGAAAGCAACGGCCCTGCTCACTCGGGTCCTATGATCACCAGCTGAGCTGAGAGTCTCTGGTACCATATTCTTTGGGTATCTTCGGTGCTTGACCACCGACAGACATCTCCTCGATCTGGTAAAGGGCTTGTTCTTGACTCTTGACCGACATCGTCTGGGTTCCAGATCTTGACCGACGATGCTCTGGTCTTCAGTGCTTGACCAACGTAGTCTGGATCCCAGGCCTCGACTGGAGTCATCTGAATCTCACTCAATGGCTCACGATGTCCCGCCTGTCTCGTTCTCCAAGCATGTCCCAGTAACTCGGCCGTGGTGTCCCTTGGGCCTGGTTTGACTCTGGTCGCGACCTTCAACTGGAGCAGAGCACAGATCTTCCTCATAGCTCAGACCTTCTCCGGCATCTGACCACTTCCGGACTCCTCTGTGGCGATGGTGGCTGCAATCCCATCTCACAGGCATTCAACCTGCCCTTGTAGTCTTTGGATGTCATAATACGCATCATGCTTGGAGGCCAAAAGGCACTGCATATCACTCCAAAAACACCATATTAACAGTGAAGTTTGGAGGTGGGAACATCATGGTATGGGGCTGGATTTCACCATATGGCAGTGGCAAACTTTGAAGGAAGGATGAATGAAATGTACTGAGATATTCATGATAAAAATCTGCTGCCATCTGCCACCATGATAAGCATGATACAAGGGTGGATATTTCAGAAAGACAATTTGTTAGGGTTGGCGGATTGCACTAAATAAAATAAATAATAAAGTGCAATTGCAACCCGGGGTCCACCATGCAGAGATGTATAACTGCTGCTAGTGTGAACAATGACAGTGCGGAATAGCGAGCATTCACCTTAAGCACACTGTGTTAATTCCACACAGTATGAACAGAACACAGAATACCCAGGTCTGTTAAACTTCACAGAGAGGTAGTGCACAACTCAAATGACGCTAGGTACAAAACCCTGTTGACTTCACAGGGATGTAGCACATGTGTTGCGCTAGCTCTGCCAGTACACTGTGCTAACCGCACAAAGGAATGAAGCAGATGCTGCGCAGAGAAACAAACACAAATGACGCTAGGTACAATACCCTGTTGCCCTGTAGCTATAGGGTTGATCTTGCCCTGTAACTGACCCGTGCTAATAGCACACATGGCCGAAACAGGTGCTAAGGTAATTACCCCAGTCCCTATACTACTGAACCTGTACCTAACCAGCACCAAAGTATAAAGCGGACTAGGGAACAGGGCTTAGATGAACACACCGAACTGAGCAGACAGAGTGGTAGAGTATCCACCCACAAATATAAATGATATTAGCCCGACCGCGTGCGCCGCTGAAAGCCTTTTAAACCCTAGGCTCCACCCCAAACACTCACATCCAGTCAGCCGAGACATCACCCATGGGCCAATCCGGAACTGTCACATCACCAGAGCAACTGAAGTCCGAACACCAATGAGAAGATGCCACATCACGGACATGCTCACTAAGGTGATTTCTGGACTTAGACTTCAAAGTGCCTTTACCATAGACTTGGCTAATGAGCCAGCAGTAACCAAATGTTTCCCAGGAGCCTGAGCAAGATGCTGGGCCCAAAGTCTGTGCCAAGCAGCAACCCAGCGGCCGGGCCTGAATGGGAGACCACAGCACCAGACAGAGCTTGGGATCTATCCCATGCAGCGGGAGAATCCCAGCGCCTAACACAATTATCCCAAACACACAGCCAAGGAAACTCTTACTTGGTTACAGAGAAAGAAATTAAAGCTAGAATGGCCTTGCCAATCTCCTGAACTAAATCCAGTAGAAAATTTATGGAAGGAACTAAAGCTCAGAGTTCATATAAGGAGAACATGGAACTTTCAGAATTTGAAGATGGTTTGTGTGGAAGAATGAGCCAAAATCACACCTGAGCAATATGCATGCGACTAGTTTCTTCATACAAGAGGCATATTGAAGCTGTCATCACCAACAAAGGTTTTTATACGAAGTATTAAATACATTTCAGTAAGCGTCTTCAATACTTTTCCCTTGTGGACACCTATGGTTTGATTTATTTGCCTGTGTGGATTAGATGGGTTGATATTGATATGTGGTGAGAATTTCATGTTACCAACACCTTTAGAAATAAATTTACTTAGAAAATTGGTCCGGACTTAGGCTAAAAGTCTGCAGTCATTCTGACTGCAGACTTCTGAATCCTCACGGCATACTGTGAGGATTCTCGAGTGCCAGCGTGTCGTGCAGCGGACAATTGTGCAATTAGTATGCAATTTGCATACATACGGTTATGTCGCTACTAGATGGGTGCACTTATATTGAGCGAGGCCAGATACAGTCGAATCAGAATGTGCCCAGGAATATGCATGACCGCCCTCTCCCGATGTTGATACCGGAAAATCCTCACAAGGTCCCGTAGAATGTAAGTCCGCAAGGACAGGGTCCTCTCCCCTCTGTACCAGTCTGTCATTGTAAATTTGTTTACTGTAAACGATATCTATAACCTTGTATGTAACCCCTTCTCATGTACAGCACCATGGAATTAATGGCGCTATATAAATAAATAATAATAATAAGGTGCTGTGCATGTGATGTGAGGATTCATAAGTCTGCAGTCACATAGAGTGACTGCAGATTGTAGTCTAATGCCAGAGAACTCCTTTAATATGATCATACTGCCCCCCACAGAGCATGCATATTTTTCAGCAGCACATCCGTTTACATGTTGTGATTTGACAATTTAAAGGGATTCTGTCACCCCATTTTTCGACTATGAGATGAGGCCACTGCCATCAGGGGTTTATCTACAGCATTCTAAGCTATGTCTTGTCTCTCCTGCAAGTTTTTGAAGGTTTTTTTACACTGTCTTAGTCCTGCTACTATCACCTTTTTCTATTTTGACTACAATAAAAGTTATATTTTATTTTAACATATTGTGGTGGAAACACTTTTTGTCTAGTGGCTCATCACCACAAATAGACGTTGTTGATGCACTACCAAGGATTGCTGGATGTTTCTCGGTACATGTTGACTCTTTCTCCTATTCCGCTTTCTCCGCCACCTCATCTTCTGGTCTCAGTGAGCCGTGCACCACCAATTTCAGCAGAGCCAGGGGGAAACGCCATCAAACTGTTTTGCAACTTATTTGTTTGGGGGACAGATCTCATACTTTTCAGTTTTTGTATTTCCACAAAAATTTTAAATAACGAATAAATTTTGTTCAACTTCACAATTGTGTCCCACTTGTTGTTGACTTCACCAAAAATTTACATTTGGTATCTTTATGTTTGAAGCATGATATGTGGGAAAAGGTTGAAAAGTTCCAGGGAGCCAAATACTTTTGCAAGGCACTGTAGAACACCACTTCACCACAAGTGAATGGGCCTCAATGCGTGACATATGTGCAGTGTTTCGCTGCTTTGCATATTTCACCAACATGGCCAGCGCGGATGGCGCCATCATCAGCGTTACTATCCCACTTCTATGTCTGCTTGAAAAAAACCTTCAGAAGTTGATGGATGTGGTGGTGGCACAGGTAGGTTCCTGTATCCACAGTGGCAAGGTACACAAGGATCCAGCCAAAGGACACTTTTGGGGGATGAATAGGAGGAGGATATTGAGGAACCATGTTTCCAGAAGGGTAGCACTCCAAGCTGCTCACGGGCATCATTCACACGTGGCTGGGGCTATACAGAGGACCCAGACCATACAGCTCCTACCAAGGACAGCTTGTCATTGACTCTGTGCAGCCTGGCACACATAAGCCAATAAATGCTGCTGTGCATAAGCAATGACTGTCGAATTGCCCATATTATTAACAGTTCTGATTACTGGGTTGCCACCCTGCTCGATCCCCACAACAAGGATAAGGTACCATCCTTACTACCGTCCTTGGACTGGGATCGCAAAATGCGTGAATACATGCTCACGCTGTTAGAGGCACTACTGACGGTGTTCCTACCTGACAGTGGGGGCTCGTTGGAAGAACAATGTAGAGGAGAAGGAAGTCGCCAACGCAGCTTTGGCACAGCCACCATCTCGCAAAGCAACATTAGTATGGCCGAAATGTGGAAACACTTCTTCAACAAAAAAAAACAAAACTTGGCTATCTCCTACTTCGCCTCTTAAATATACATCACCATATCCACCTCCACTTGGACCTCGGCCTCCTGGTTTGAGAATTTTTTTATTTTTATTTTAAGTCAGTGCCCTGTCCCCATTTGAAGAGGGGTGCAAGAACCTTCAACCAACCCCTCACAACAGAACCCCTTTAAACCTTTACCGACATTTGCAGTAAATATATGTCGTGGTTAGGAAGTACTTCCAGACCAATGAAGTATATATATGCCATGGTGATTGCCCACTCACAAGATGCTGTGCGCTGGCGATCTGCAAAGGGTGTTCACCTGACAGTTGACACCCGGCACTCGCTGCCAGAAATGGTGCCCGCAATGCTCTCGGCAGTTGAACAGGCTAAATGATGCGATTTATATTAAGAGGGAGGGGGTCCATTCTGCCCTCCGATCGTCACCCCTCCAACATCATTGAGGGCAATCGTTGCCATGGTGACCCGATGTCGCTTGTTACACCATGCACAGAGCGTGCTGTATCAAGCTTACATGTCAGTTTATAAAGCATAGCAATGTTTATAAAGCATAGCAATGCTCGAGCATTGCTATACTTTATAAGCGATCAGAGCTGTCAAAGTGAAAGCCCTAAAGAGGGACTAAGTAAAAAAGTAAAAAAAATTATAAAAATATTTTTTTAAAAATAATAAAAAGATAAAAATATATTGTACCACAAATATTTTTCTTAAAAAAAATTAAAAAGTACACAAATTTGGTATTGCCATGTCTGGAATGTTCCGAACTATAAAGTTTTCCAACTAGTGAATCCCTTCAGTGAACACCATAAAAAATAAAATATGGGATTCGAGGTCAAGTTCGCATCCCGCACCCGACTTTAAAGACAAATCAGGTCCAAAACAGCTGAACATGGACTCCATGAGGTTTGCTCGTCTTCTCCACTTTTAGACCATGTTCTGAGGAATGCATATTTTTTTCGGATTTATTCCTTGAACTGCCTTAAAAGTTTACTTAATTTTGATTTATCAAGGTAAAAATCAGAATTCAAATATCCAGTTTCTTAAAATGCTAAGTGCAGTTCTGTCACAATTTCTATGAAGGTCTATTCTGGTTATCCGGGAAGTTCAGGTAAAAAGTCACTAGATGGCGCTAAAATATACTGCAAGTAACTTTCCACCAGAGTGCACGTGCTGGGAGTGCAATGTACACAGAGTAATAGCGGCAGAGCTGTGTGCAGCACAGAACAGAGGGCATGGTGCTGCATGAGGAGTACGCGGTGCACATGGAACAGCAGGCATTGTGTGCAGTCCCAGCTCAGGCACGCTGTGCACATAGAACCACGGCAGCCTGCTGTTTATGCCGAGGTCTGAGGGCGGGAAATCCCTTCCCAGCAGTGCCCTTTCTGGTGTCAGAGGAATAGAAGTTGCTTTGGTTGCTGCTGCCGCACTGGTTACACTTCCTGCAGTCATCTGCGGCCAATGCTATTGATTGTATCCATCTCTAGTCGTTCACAGACCCTGACGCCGCTCAGTCTGGCGGGGAGGAGACTCGCCATGAAAGGGAGACTGGGGTGGGGGATGTTAATAAACAAAACGCTGAGAAAGAGAGAAAGTTGGAAAAAAGGGGGAGGGAGAATCCCCCAGGCTGCCACCTTCTTTGGGGGTCTAGGTGCTATTTTTTATGAATGAACTGCATGCCAGTGACAAGTTATTAAGAGTTGTTAGTGTTGTGGCGCTGGGGAAGGGAGAGGCCAAAAGGCGTCTGAGGTAAAAAGCCCTTTTATGTAGGACACAGGATACACTGAGCTGGACTTGTGCACTGAGGTAACGGCGTGGGGTGGAAACTGCAGCCCACCACCAGTTAACCCTGTCCTGTACAAGGTTCCTTATTTGCTTCCTATTCACAAGAAATGGATTTTTTTTTTACTGGTCCAGTAACACATTCATATATATTAGGGCTCATTTCACACGAGGTCTATTCATGTTTTTCATGGATAGAACTTAAATCTATTATAATCTACCGAACTGATGAAAATCTCATCTGAAACGCCAGTGGCTTTTTGCTTGCAAGAAAAATCACTGACATCTGAATGAGCCGTGTCGGACGAATTATGGCAGCTTATCTCAGGGAGAACAAAAGGATCAGAAGTCCGAAATTGGACATGCCGGATTCTAAACTTCCCAATCATCTGTCCGGGGCCGCTATACACTAATATATCAACAGGTTCATCCAATGTTCGGCAAATTTGTGTGCAGGACTTTAGGCTGGTTTCAGACAAGCATATTCAAAATCATCCAGTTTTCATCCGTTAGGTCCGTTTTTTTTTTTTACATCCTAAGGCATCCGTTTAGGACATCAACAGTACCAAGCAGAGTTTTTGTTGTTAATTGCAATGTATCCGTAAAAACTGTATTCTGTCTGGATGATCCATAGGGTATCCACTTTTTGCACACCCATAGACTTGAATGGTCAAATTTCATCCGAAATATGAAAGTGAATAGTGCATGCAGCGATATTTTTCATACAGAAATTCTGTCCGTCTTAACCGATCCAATTAAATAACATTGTTCTTTGTACGGTCCATAACATAACCGATTTTAACGTGGATAGTACATTGGCTTTAGGGCTCTTCCTGATGTCTCTTTTTCATTGACAGCATACTCAAAATGGGGCTATTTATAAGGACTTATTCACATGTCAGTATTTTGCATCAGTATTAGTGTGCCAAAACCAGTAGGAGAACTTATAGGCCGGAGTCACACTTGCAACTGCAATGTGAGAAACTCTAGCAAGCTTCTCACCTCAATACCTGGCACTCGGGACCGGAGTGTGCGGCTGCATGTATTTCTATGCAGCTGAACGCTCCGGTCTGTGTGCCGGCGGCAGTGTCGGGTATTGAGGCGAGAGACTCGTGTGAGTTTCTTGCATTGCATTTGCAACTATAATTGAAAGATTGACACTTGTTCTGTGTTTTGGAGGTACTCCTGTTTTTGGCATACTAAGGGCGCAGTCAGATGGCCTTATAAATTGGACTGCAATGCACCAACTGACCATCACATCTCCTAATCTGAAGTGACAGCTTCATGTATATTTCTGTGCGGCGGTTATTGGGTCAGGAGAGCCGTGGCCAGTATGGCTATGGTAGGGAATTTAGATTGTGAGCCCCAATGGGGACAGTGCTAATAAAGTATAAAGTTGTGCAGAATATGATGGTGCTATATAAGCAAAGCATAATAAATAACAGGTATCATACACACCTCCTGCATGTTATAATAGAAGATGTGCATGATATCTGACAATCACGCAAGTGTCTTTTCAGGAGTGTGGGGTCCTAATGTCCTCAGCATTGCTCACTTCTGAATTGAAAGGCTCTGGATAACAACTTAATTAAAATTGGTCATTGTGCTGTTACTTAACTAATCCAGTAAATGGTGCACATCTATTCACTACGACTACATTATTATGTCCAGAACCACGTGAACCTTCCTGGAGTCAAATGATTTTTATGTGGGGCATACCTACTTGTTTGTTGACCTTGTGGAATCAGTGGTGAAAAGTCATTTAACCATTTGAAAACACCACATTGAACTCAGTAAAAATTGTCCCTCTACACAATCTTACAGATTTTATTCCAGGAACCACTTTGGGCCAGGTTACAGGAAACTGGATGTTTTTGGGACTTCCCTATCCATGTGCCAGCAATGCAAGTTGTGACCCACAGTGAGTTAACCCTTCAAATCACACTCTTGGCTGAGCACTTTGATGCCTTTAATTGTGCCAAAAATGTGTTCCTATGCTGCTTTCAACTTTATTCACCTCATGGCACCTCACTCCCATGTAGGTTATTAATGAAGATAAATTCTCCTTATTACTGAACCAGAAAATTACAAAAATACATTTATTTTAAATGAGAAACTGGATGAATAAGAAACCAACTTCAACCCGGAATAAGAGACTGGATGAACAAGGAACCAACTTCAGCATCTTCTTTTGTATTGAGCAGCCTCCAGCGGCGCCATGCACAGCCCCTTCCCTCCCCATAACTGAGGTTAAATTAGGTAATGCAATTATGTCCGCCTTCCTTTCACTCTTCGACCTCTCTGTGCTTTCCGACATGCTAGAGACCAGGCGTCTATCGCACTCAAGCAAGAATGTACATGAAACACGTGCAAGAAGGAAACACGCATTCTCTCTTCACACAGACATGGGTTTACATCACTTGAGTAATATAAAGTTTATTGAAAAGAGTACATTGTGTAAGATATGTTTTGCTGCAATATCAGTCTCCCAGACCAATGCTTTTAAGATGTGTATCAATATATTAGAAGTCTTGGGATATTGAAATCAGTGCCAAGCAAATGTGGAGGAATTCTCATCCATAGTAACCAAATAGGTTGCTGTGTTGATTTTTTTTAAAGGCCTGTGACAAATGATATTATTATTTATTATGATGGTTGGACCATATATGACAAGCACTTTCTACCTGTTGTGCCCCCCCCCATTTCCTTATAGATTGTAAGATTGTGAGCACGACCCTGACGCCTCCTGTAACTGGTTAACTATGCGTTACTTTGTATTGTCTTAATTGTTTGTGCATGTCCCCGCTTAATTGTAATGTTCTGCGGAATATGTATATAGAAATAAAATTATTATTCGATTGACATCACAAGTTTTGTAAAATCTCCCCCTTCCATCATGTTTTTGGCAATAAACTTTATTTAGAATGCTTAAGAGAACATTTAAAACTATTTACTGTGCTACCATGGATGAACTAAATACTTAATCAATAACATTAAAACCACCTGCTAATTATTTTGTACCACTCCACCACCAAATAGTTCTGGCCTAGGTCACCTTATATAAATCCATTGTCCAATTTTGTTGCTCATGTCCCAATGTAGAGTCCTTAAGGCAGTTTATAGGCCAGGACAGGCGTTTTGTCCACAAAAAGTTATCTTCATGACATTCGGTTTTGTAGGTAAAACAGCTGCCGCAAAAACAAAATATTGTTAAATAAGCAGTTTGAAAACCACAGCAGCCATCTGTACCTCATCTGCTTCATCTGGTCCTATAATGAAAGGTACCTTCAACAAAAAGTGGTTTTTCAGGTATATGATATTGATTAATAGCATAGGTAAAGGGGAAAAGGAAAATAGCTCACCAGTCTTCTGCAGATTTCTCTGATTGAGCATGCATGAAGCCGCCTTGATCAGAGGCGTGGTTCACAATGAAAAATGGAAGAGGAAAAATATCTCCAGCGTGTAATCCAATAAAATCAATTATTTTATTCAAGACATTATTATTATTATTTATTTCTATAGCACCATTGATTCCATGGTGCTGTACATGACAAGGGGTTACATGCAAATTACAGGTATCACTTACAGTAAACAAACTAACAATGACGGACTGATACAGAGGGGAGAGGACCCTGCCCTTTCGGGCTTACATTCTACAGGATGGTGGGGAATGAGACAGCAGGTTGGTGGGTCGTGCAGCAGTTCCGGTGTTGGTTGAGGCGATATCTCCGGTAGTGGTGAGGGGGTAGCAGGGTCATTGCAGGCTGTAAGCTTTCCTGAAGAGGTGGGTTTTCAGGTTCCGTCTGAATGATCCGAATGTGGTTGATAGTCGGACGTGTTGGGGCAAAGAATTCCAGAGGATGGAGGATATTCGGGAGAAGTCTTGGAGGCGGTTGGGTGAGGAGCGAATAAGTGTGGAGGAGAAAAGGAGGTCTTGGGAGGATCGGAGATTACGTGAGGGAAGATATAGGGAGATTAGTTCAGAGATATATGGAGGAGACAGGTTATAGTTGGCCTTGTAGGTCAGTATTAGTAATTTGAACTGTATACGCTGAGGGAATGTGAGCCAGTGAAGAGATTTGCAGAGAGGAGAAGCGAAGGAGTAGCGAGGAGAGAGATGAATTAGTCGGGCAGCAAAGTTAAGGATTGACTGGAGAGGTGCGAGGGTGTTAGCAGGGAGGCCAGAGAAAAGGGTGTTGCAGTAGTCTAGACATATTAAGACATATTAAAATGTATGTATCAAAAATACAAATGAACAAAGGAAAGGAAGGATGGGGTCCCCATAACAACCAAAGCGTTTCAACCTCTTGCGGTCACATGACAAAACAGGTGCAGTAATTAAAAATCTTAAGAACACACAATCAAATCCACTTGGACAAGAGAATGACAAAAATTACAAATATACATATCATAGAAAACCTATAACTTATAATGAAATCCATTCATTAGAATCGTATTATGACAACTTAGGAAAGGGCACTTAAGAAAAAAAAATGGGCCTTTCTACAGGTTTCCAATTTTTTGCATAGGTTCTCTATGGATTCGATAGAGCAGGGTTCCCCCCCCAACTCCAGTCCTCAAGGCCCACCAACAGGTCATGTTTTC
>VIAB01040169.1:5429-15781 GCA_009801035.1 Oophaga pumilio
GTATCTCTCTGTACCGCTATTCTTTCTTAAATTATTAACTGTTCCCCCAGAGGACATGCCTTGCGGCAGCAGTGCTGCACCTGTACTGACACCCCCCTCATCTGTCAACTTAGCAAACTTATTGGGGTGTGCCAGATCAGGACTAGCCTCCCTGGCGCTCTTCCCTCTACCCCGCCTTCTAACTGTCACCCAGCTTGATGCTTCAGTGTCCTGCAGCTCCATCCTAGCATCCCCCCCCCTCATCTATCCCATTGAGCGTCTGCTCAGTGAGCAGAAGACTCCTTTCCATATTGTCTATGGATCTCAGTGTTGCCAGCTGCACATGTAGATCCAGAATCTGGGCTTCCACATGCACAACGTGCTCACATCTCGCACAGCAGTATGCACCCTCGACCGGCTTTTCAAGGACTGCATGCATGTGACAAGATGTACACTGGATGGCATTGGCAATAGTGGAGCACATTCCTAATGGGGATTGATCAAACAAAAAACTGCGGACATAATAGCAGACTATAAATTACGGGAGCACCAATACCCCAAGGGGTTCCATTGTTCACTCAAACCCTGGGGATCCAACAAACCATTGCCAAAAATCCCCCCAAAATCACCAGACCAAAACTATAATATATTACCAAATCAGGAATCCATATACCCATGGATCCCCAGACCAATTTAGCACCAACTTCAAAGACCCCCCCAACCGCCACAACAAAGGCCTTTTACCACCTCAAATAACAGAGACCCTCCCACAACGAAATGTTATGGCCCTTTTGATACCGTCCTGTAAACCTACAGCGTTCAAATGTACCCCATCCGACAACCAAAATTCCTCATCCCCTTTTTCCAGCTCAAAGTGACGAACTGCAACACCCCCATTCCTACACACGAAACTGGACACAGCCCTGTTAACTTTTATTCTGGCCTTATTAATCTTTTCCACTGATCTCGCGTTATGCCAACATTTCTGCGGAACAATTTCTGACCATACAACGGTCATCCCTCTAAAAGACACCCATAACCAAAGCAAATCATGCTTAATGTCCTTCACTAACTCCCAAAAAGGGCGAACCTTCAGGTCATTACCCCCAACATGTAATACCAAAATATCAGGTGGCCTATCAAGCCTGACGCTGCTCCAACTCATCCCCCTGAAACCAAACCACCTGATCACTGCCACATTCCTGGAAAAACCGAGCTGCCTCTCCTCACGCTGCACATCTGCATGCCGCGCTTCCCATTGGACATACGAATGGCCCAAGATCCAAATCAACAAGGGGTTAGAAGCTACAATAAAGCACAAACAACTTACACCACAATCCCTTCCCATTAACAAACAACCACAATTCTACATCAATTGTGCAAATCTGCCCCAACTCCCTGAGGCCTAATAAAACTCCTGTAGCGCCTGGAATCCTATTTCCCAATCCGCTGCACTACGTCAGGACCCAAACCACAAACTGCTGCTTCTGTTGCTGCCCCAATCCGAAAAGAATGAGATGCAAACCGGGAAGCATCCAGACCCAACAAAGCCAAACCCTTTCTAAACACTGTAATAAACTGGAAGTTTGACAAAAAGGAACAGTCCGCAATAATGGCCTCTCCTGACAAGGCCGAAAAATCATTGAAAGACTGTAAACAAAATAATGGACACATCAAGGATTCCAGCACAGCTCCTAATACTACCCGCTTACCATTTCCCTCCTGATCAGTTTTCGGCTGCCTGATCCAAAACTCCAACCCCTCATTTGTGGCCACCACGTCCCTGGCCAAAAGACTTCCCACTCTACTTTTACTGGGAGACACAATCTCCCCCACCTTAGAAGCTCCAAAGAAGGCAAGCGAAAAAGCCAAACGGAAAAGACATGTCTCAAAATCCGAACTATAGATCTTATCCAAACTGTCCCCTAGCTGTTCCAGCACGTTAAAAGAAGCCGGACACCTACAATCACCCCAACTACCACCTCATCTAAACCCTTTCAATGCCTGATTCACTAAAAACACTTTTGTCAAATCCCTCTGACCCTGAAGATTGAAAACAAAGGCCAAAGCCAAGCAAATCTGCGAGATAACCAACCTTCTGCTGCCCCCTGACTCAACCACAACAACAGAGCTCCCACCTGATCTGCAGCAGTGCTACAACCAGTACATGACGCCAACCAACCTTCCCATGAACACAGTATCGACTGGTAAGCAGCCCACGTGCTGGCTGCCAGGAACGACTTAATCAAAGATTCTGCAGCCCGGAGACCATGCTCCAAAGCTCCGCGGGGCACTCCAAACCCTCCGCATCCTGGGCCAACAACCGAAAACGCTCCCATTGCAAATGAGATAGCGAGTCAGCAATAGAATTCTTTACACCTGGCACATGAGAAGCCGTAATGTACGCATTAATGAACAGGTAAGTCAAAACCAATTGCCGAAGTAGCCAAATCACCGGAGGTGAAGATGCCATCAAACTATTAATCACACACACTGCCCTCATGTTATCGCAATTGAAGCATACCCTCTTATCCTGAAAATCCCTCCTCCATAAATGCATGACTACCAGAATGGGAAATATCTTCAACAATGCTATATTCTTGACTAGGCCTGACAAAAACCAATCTTCCGGCCACCTAGAAGCACACCACTGGCCTCTAAAGTATGCCCCAAAACCAAACCTACCTGAAGCATCTGTAAAGAAATCCAAATCACAGTTCTCCACCGCCTCCCCCAAAAGCAATGAACGGCTGTTATATTGCTCTAAAAAACTATCCCAAATCTCCAAATCAGCTCAGTGCCCTCCAGAGAGCTGAATGAAATTATGCGGAGCTCGAACTCTCACTGTGGCGCTAGCCAGACGACAAGAGAAAACTCTGTCCATTCAGATAATGCGACAAGCAAAATTCAGCTTACCAAGAAGCGAATGAACTTCTCGCAATGACAACTTTTGTAAACGATTCGCAAGACCACCTCTTCTTGCAACTAGCTTCTACTCCGGCAATCTGAACTCCTAATTGACCGAGTCCATAACGATGCCTGAATTCCCAATTGACCGAGTCAATCACGATGCCAAAAAAAGAAAGGCTCATACAGGGCCCTTCTATTATTCCTGGAGCTGGCGGTCCCCCAAAACGCTCCACCACCCACTCAACTGCACTCAGAATGGTTTCACAGCAGCCGGAATGACCAGGACCAATAAACAAAAAATCGTCTAAATAATGCATCAGCGAGTCATAACCTAACACATCATGAACAACGCATTCAAGAAAAGAACTGAAGGCCTCAAAAACATAGAGCAAGCCATTGGCAAACATCTATCAACAAAAAATTCCCCTCCCCAATAACAACACAACAATCTAACGCTCTCAGGATGAACCAGTAACAATCTAAAAGCAGATTCAATGTCTGTTTTTGCCATAAGCGCCCCCCTCCCACAACTCCGAACCCAACGTGCCGCTTCATCAAATGATGTATAAACCACTGAGCAATGCTCCGGGTCAATCCCGTCATTTACCGACTTCTCACGAGGATAAGACAGATGATGATTAAGCCAAAATTTATTCAGCTCCTTCTTAGGAACAACTCCCAAGGGTGAAACAACTAAATCATCAAATGGAGGAACACTAAACGGTCCGGACATCCGGCCCAAAGCAACCTCCTGTCCCAACTTCTCCACAGCTACCTCCGCATAATGCTCTGCTTACCTAAGATTCTTAAGAACCTGGGGTATCACAAAAGGCGGAGCAGGAATTTTGAAACCATTACTAAAAGCTAATCTCAATAGCTCCACCTTATTCGTAAACCTATTTAGATAAGGGACCATCACGGCCAGCTTCACTGGCATCTCCCCCTTGGGTATTATTATTTCCCGCCTTTGACTTGTTTTTCTAAAACATCTGACAGCTCCATGGGAGGAACCACTACAGAGAGAGCAGAGATGCTTGAACTTGCAGCTAGTTCCAAATTTACTCTGACTTTCATTAAATTGCCAGCATAATCCGGGCTTCTGAACTACTGACTGACCCGACTGCCCCCCAGCCCCTTGAGTACTTCCTTGGGTAGTGGACTGGCTGGCAACCCTGGCCCCCCTTTGAAAGGATTGGCCAAATCTAGTCGGCGCCATAACCCGCAACCACAAACCTATAACCTGCTGATCCCACCGAATTGCCAGACGAATAGCTTTCCTCTGCCGAAACTGTTCGTCATAACAGAGACATGATTAACCCCCATAAACCCTATGCGCCTCCCCGATGGAGTCCATATAGCAGAACAGAGGAGAACAATTCTCCGGCACCTTTTCCTCTATAACACTTGCCAAAATAGCAAACGCCTGAAGCCAATTGACAAATGTCTGAGGGATCAGGCGCCACCTACGTTTCTCCTCCTCCTCCTTTTTACTATCATCCTTTTTACCTTTATCTAAGATAAACTTCTACAAAGGAAGCAGGGAAAAAATCTCGACATATTCGTCCTTCCATGTTTTTTCCCCCACTTCCTTGAGACCCAAGCGGACCCTCAAAATAAATGTAAACCTCCCCATCAGCCCTATCATCTAAATGAATCCTACAATCCTTTTCCGTCTGCACTTCACCGACACTGACACAAGATCAGAAATTCTGCTAGGCACAACCGAACCAATACCTGAAAAACTATGCCCCAAAGACTGCAAGCCCACTCACGCAGCTAAATGCCCCGGACTTGACCTACCACCTTCCAAACGTGTCAGCATATCCCTCACATTACCCAGGATCTCTCTAACTCCATCACTCACAGGATCTGACTGAACACCAACCCCCTGACCCAAAAATACTGACCCGACTACCCCCAATCACTGGATACATTAACAGCGAGGGCAACGGACAAGACAGAATAATAGTCATCGGGCTGCCAGTGAGCTGTGATCCCCCAGCTTTAGACCCCGCGACCAGACATATGTACGCTGCGTGCGCCAATTCTATCCAATGGACCCGCTGGTGCCTGAGGTCCGAATCCTTAAGATCCTGATGATGCCGATGTCATGGCCCTGACAGACCGCACAATCCTGGATGGGATCACTCCATAATAACCACTTGGACCAGCTGGCAGCACCTGAGAGCATGACACCCCAGACACTAACCCACTGTCTGATCCACCCACTGGAAACAGGCTGCATGGCATCCAACGTAATTCCTGTGTCTGTAGATGTCACTCCCGGGGTCAATAACAGGGCCGTCAGCCCTGGCTGCAGAGGGGTGCTGCCCGCCAGCTGGGCGTCCTGGAAAATCTATGGTCAGGTGCGGGGGTAGAGGCGGGTCGCCCAACTGTGTCATCGCCATGACAACCCGCCGTGATGACACTGGATCTGTGAATCCCAGTGTGCGCAGGCTCTGCCCCAACACAGGCTGAGGTGGAGTCCTGCTAACTGCCGCTGAACCCAGCCTAGCTCGTGCATTCCTCCCTGACTGGGGCCTGCTAGAACGCTTACCACCCGGCACCTGGCCTGGAGTGTCCCCGAAGGGATTTCTGCACCTGTGCTGGGTCCAGGGAGCCGCTTCAAGAGACAAGCGCTTAGGGGTGCCGCACCCGACAGGGATGCCGCTATCATGGGGATTCTGCCACCACCGTCCTCGCTCCCCCGCCGATGATCCTAGCCACCTGCATCTGCAGTCAGCCGGATGGCTCTGACTCCACTGCCAACCAGAAAGTATCAAGGATCTGCGCCATGGTAAGTGCAGCAGGGTAACAATGGGACTGCTCTTGACCTTTAGGAGCAGGAAACTGAAGTGTCCCCACCCCTGACTGTCCCTATAAAAGCCTCCTTAGCATATCTCCACCCCACAAACCCTGTCCCCACCCCCTCCAACCCATTGTCATGCTGGCCTCTGCCTACACCGTGGGGGGGAGGAGGCGGCTCTCTCCGGCCTTTACTTTAATGTAGACAATCACTGAAGCAATAATCTAGCATTACTGTGACATTAAAAAAGAAACACCCAGAAAATTCAATTTGAAAGTTAATATAGTAGATGCAGCTATACACAAAGTAACGGGTACATACGTTTCCTTAATATGAAGAATCCAATGACTCCAATTAATGCAACACCAGCAAGTACACCTATAACAATACCGGCGATCGCCCCACCATCCAGTCCACTACTGGAACCACCACCTAG
The DNA here is from genome assembly GCA_009801035.1 of Oophaga pumilio. Classification (NCBI taxonomy): domain Eukaryota; kingdom Metazoa; phylum Chordata; class Amphibia; order Anura; family Dendrobatidae; genus Oophaga; species Oophaga pumilio. The sequence continues at coordinate 11,561 of VIAB01040169.1, forward strand.
AAAATAAAGAGCATACAAAGTCACAATAAAAAAGGAGATAAAAAACATTTTCAGAAACTAATTTCTACTTTAAGCCATTATTGCAGCTTAATGATAATACTCAAACAGTTGTAGACTAGAACTGGGTAGCTTATATTTCATGGTTGACTTCACATATTGGGTTACGGCACAAACTGGACACCTGATGCTGATATCTCCCACAAACAACAACTAATCGTTGTGATCTTCTTATCATCAGGTGGTCATGATAGAGTATGGATCACAGCTGGATACCTTTCCATATTAGTTTATTCATGGTAGTCAGATTGAAAATGATATACCGTATTCATTGCATGTGACTTACCGCTTTGAGACACTTTAACATTGAAAAGGAAGGTCGTTTTTCCAACAAAATTTTCGGCAACACATTTATAATCTCCAGATTCGGCTTCGGTCAACTTATCGATGTTGAGAGTGGATGCATAGGGAGTGGAGTCCACCCTGAATTTACCACCATTCTGAATGGCAGTAGCACTATTGCCTTGGTACCAAGAGAATGAAGCCGGAAGGGCCTGAGCTGACAGGGCAGTGGTCCGTGACTGGACTCCAGCTTGTAGATCCACTGTTAGGTTGACTGCACCTCCGACTAGACCTGGAGTAACTATGTCATTTTTATGGATAGTAGACGCAGGGGGCTCTGATGAAAAAGGGAATAAAATCCAGAAAATAAGAAATAGTTATTCCCTAGGCAGTTTCTTCTCCTTACGAATGAGCAGAGGCTTTCAATGATCAATATTAGTGACATTCATTCATACAATCATTTATGGCCTTGAAGACAGATTTGAATAAAAAGTAGCAAACACAGAGGCCCCTACTCATCAAAACCTTCTTGACAGTCTCGATGAGGGTCGTGTTGGAATCAGAAGCTTCTGATTTAAGAGCCATGCACCTCCATATTCCTTGCCACAAATCTTATTCCAGTCAGGGACTGGTGTAAAAATACAGGCAATAAGGAAACTCACAGCTTCTCATGAATTAAAGCTGTGGTATCAAGCCTCCATCGTGACCCCATCCTGCCCCAGTGTTGCCCATTTTGGCAGAACTAGGGTAAACTGACGTGGAAACAACAAAAATTGGAACATTTTTGTGCAAGGCCACATTGTGCAAAAAATTTGCAACTTTTTGTTTTCCAATAATTTTTATTGAACTTTCAAAATTTTTCAAAGGGTGGGAAGGGGAAAGGAAGGGGAAACATGGGGAATCAGGAAGGAGGAAAGAGGGGAAAAAGGGATAAGGAGGAAAAATAGAGATAGACAGGCAAACATACAGTTCAGAAATATACATATTTAAGCGTAGCTTAATATTTCAGCACCTAAAATCAAAACAGGTATTAATAATCATACAAAGATTATGAGATGCAAAATATACATAAAGTACAGAGTATTATGAAATATATGCATAATATACATATATCGAGTAATGTATGAAGAAACACGAGAGTCTGTCGCGTCTGGAAACACCTTAAGGTTAAGTTTTTGAAGCTTTCTGGTGTAAATGTTTTGATGAATGTCGAGTTTATCATATTAAACATGGGTTTGGATAAGTTTGTGGCTTGTGCAATAACTTAGTAACTAGGGATTACTACATAAGTTTATGGGAAGGGAAAGGGAAAAACCATGTCACCATTGTATACTGAATGACAAAATGTCACAGAAAAGGAACTCAGGCAAAGGATTCGTGCACATGACCATATTTTTGGTGAGAATGCGATCCGCCAAAACATTGGGTCGCACTGGGACCAATGTTATTCTATGGTGCTGTACACATGTATCATAATTTCCTCAGACAGACCCGGTCCGAGGAAAAAAAATCACAGCATGTCAGAGCTTGATCCTATATTCGAATCGCACTCGACCATGCAAGTCAATTAGTATGCAGAAAACATTAGCCTGCACTCGGATTACATCTGAGTGCAGTCTGATTTCCATGGACTGACAGAATGGAGAAGATGGAGACAATTTTTTCTCCATCTTCTCCTAATCCAAGAGAATTGGATTACACTATGATCACATTCTGATCGAACTCTGATCAGAGTGTAATCTACATAATCTCTTTGATGAGAGAAAATACTTTCATGTGACCTAGCTTTACCTGTAGTAACCAATGTCAGGCAGCTGCTGCCAAGGCAATTAAGATAATGGTGGAATGCAGGAAAGCAGGCAAATATATTCATGATGGTATATAGTTCCACCACTTTATAAATCACTAAACAGACCTCAAATTAATCACTGTGTATAGCAGGGTTATCACCTGGGCAATACTAAGGAAATCCTGAAAACATGACCTATTGGTGGGCCTTGAGGAATGGAGTTGGGGAACCCTGGTGTATAGTATTGGGCACCAGGCAAGGTACTAGAATGACCCACAGTAGCAGAGGATTGGGTGGATTGCAGTACTCTGTCCAAGGATGCTATGATGGTAATTAGTGTCAATGAGGCCAGAAATCCAACTTTACAAACAATACTATAGGTTAGAGACACTAGATTTCAGAACTTCAGGTGCTGCCTGGGCCTCACATGGTCACGAGGGGTGGGACACATGCCATTGATGCCAATGATGTCTTTTGCGCTCCAAATGTGACCTAGTCAGTGCTGGAAGATGTAAAGGCCAGAATTCGCTAGCAGAAGACAGGGCAGGAAGCGGCATCAGCAGGATAGATAAGGGACGGGCCTAGGACAGGTGAATATATTTATATTTATTATTTTTTATCCCCTATCCAGACTTCCAACGTTTTATTTTGAGGATTCTGTTTATTTTCTTGGATTTATTTAGAACTAGAAGGAAAACTGGACTTATGGACCATGCATCTGAGAAAGACCTGGTATGCTAGTGTTTCCCAATTTTTACAATAGCGTGAAAATATGTGTAGGTCAGGATGAGGTCTCAGACTAAGGGGAAGGTCACTAGTCATTATTGGTATAGGAAAGATGTGTATCTTCGTACCGTGTTAGCGTGTTACCGTTCTAGTCATTATTGGGTCACTAATTAGCAGCAGTCACATACCAGAGGCCTCCTCCGCCCTCCCCATCTGAAGAGGAAGCGAGTGAGTATTCTGCGTCATCACGCCTAGGTAGCAACTGATAAGCGGAATGTTGCCTAGTGTATTATGCAACTATCAAGTTTAAACATAAAATCTGATATCTTACTAACTACAGTCTTCGACTATGAGGGTGAATTATAATTTTCTCTGACAATTTTCTGGCATCAATAAGAGGTATTTGTGCAAAAATGTTGAAACTTTTTGCCCTTTTACAATGACCCCCTTACTGCAAAATTCATACTACTATTTTATCTCGTAAATGGACAGAAGCTGGTCAGACTCCAGTAAAGCTATAAGGGTCTGCCAAGTACCGATAGTGTCCGTCACAAGACGGATTCTCCTTTGCCATCGTTTTCATTGTTTTGTCAACCTATCACATTGCAGAACAGCAGGAAAGAAGAAAGTAGAAGTGAGCAGGGCCATAGATATTTCCATTTTAGTCACTACTCAAGAGTAGAATACAATATTAAACATACAGCTGAAACGGACTGCTTACCAAATATTAACACGCAGCTTGAGGTTCTTCTCTGGTTACCATTACAGGTGAGATTGCTCCCGTGGATATTACTGGAAGAACTCACATTTCTGAACACTTCATTTATTAGTGTATATTGCATATCACCAAATATCATGGTGACATTGGCTGCAGGGTTTCCTCCGGGCCAGGAACAGCCGAGCTGTACGATCTGTCCTATGGGTTGTGCAGTACAGCTAATATTCCCATTGGGAGACCCTGGGATGTAGGAAAGTCATATATGTAATAACCACATATTACCAATATCTATATATCCACTTATCTATTTTCTATCCCGCATATTGGATTGTCACAAGGATTCACCAATGAAGTACAACTCCTCCAAGAAGAAAGGATGGGCTGTTTCAAGGGACAGAATCCAGAAACTCACTGAAGCGATGAATGAGGAAAAAGTAACAAATATTTCCGCATCAACCTGATTCTCAATAGAATTGTGGAGTATAATATTGTAACAAGGTCCCATTGGCCTGCTAGGTGAACTCTAAAATGTGACATTAAAAATTAAGTTATGAAGCTTTCAAGTGTCTTGTACAACACAACATGTGACTGCAACCATCAATGTGAGTGCCACTCAATGTGAGTTGTAGCCATTAAGTGCACTGTGTCA
>VIAB01040175.1:0-22727 GCA_009801035.1 Oophaga pumilio
TAGTTCTAGTAGGTGTCACGAGTACAGTAGTTCTAGTGTTAAATGATTGATGCATAATGTGAATAGGGTACAAATTGAAGGATTTAAAGTATGTTTTGATTTTTTTTTGAAACGTTAAGGCAAAGATGCCCTTCACCCTTCAGGGTGCACTTTAGAAAATGTACATGGTACTTGCATTGTTTATTTCGATGTAAAGTATTTCCCCCAAAATGTAATTACTTGTTGAGAGCTTTGTTTAAAAATATTTAAAGGTGAAAGTTTGCTATAGAGGACAATGGAGGTAGCATTCTGGTTCATAGTAAGGGTGCTGAGGTGGTGTTAAGGTCCATAGTGGGGGAACAGTCGCTCACTGTGGGATTGCAATTCAGTTTTACTATGTAAAGTTTTGACTAGTATCTAGGACACAGTGACATATTGTAGCTGACACTAGAAAAATTCTGGATGGTGTTTTAAGGATTGTACTTAAAGTGGTATACCCATCTCCAAGATATTATCGCAATTTGTAGTATGTTTATTAATTATTATTAATAATAATAAGGCACTGCCAGTGCTGATACTGTTTCTCTTGCTGTGAAAACTGCCATTGTTCCATAGCGTTTTCTCCTAGAACTTCCAGCATTGTCACTTCACCTGATTTCCATCTCTTCGGCTGTCTCTGTCTGTGGGCTGTGCCTTGCTTCAGGCCTGCCTTAGATCTTTTTCCCAGTGCTTCTTAGTATTCATATAATTGACAGTATTTACTGTATTTGGGTATTGTCTGTGCTCCCTAAATGTCAACTAGCGATCAAATGTTTTAGACAAATGTTTGATACAATCACTTAACAAGGATAAAGCAGTTTTAATACCACAATTTACAAAAACCTGAGAAACTATGAAAATTGGAAATCCTTCCTTCTCTTGGAACCGTAGACTGTTGTAGCCATGAAGCTAAATCTGTCTGCTCATTAATGACCATGAACACATTCAGTGCATATACAGAATTAACCTCTTGTAATGGTTTTGGACCTCGGGTAATTTACTATGGCATCACTATGATCCTTCAGGAATTATGCACATAAGATCACCAACTGAAATACAACTGCAAGATACTGAAATTGTTCTATAATGAATTTCACAAAAATTCCATACCAATTGTTAATTGCACCCAAATGATTTATGTACAAATTATTATTTCTTCTTACAAGATCTAATACAGTAACATTGAAACAATATGGAAAAACCTATCAATTCTGGAATGGTGAGCTTAAAAAACAAAAGAAAATTGGTGGCTATATAAAGAGTTCAATACTCAGTTTCCTTCTCAGTATATACCCAGTGCAGAGTATTCCAGGTGTAATATGCACCTTGCTATGGCCTATGGGGCAGTACTACTCCTTATATACACTCACAGCTTCTTGCTTTAGTTGCCAGATATTGTGTCTCGGATATTACTGGATCTGGTGTTTGTTCATGTGTAAATGAGATAGACCCCGCTTGTACCTTGACCTGGGTTCTGTTATCACTCCTTTTCCCAACCTAAGCCTGATTAACTGTGCTTTGACTGATTACCTAGCATCTGACCCCAGCTAGGCTAGCCCTTTGATTTTGCCTTTTAATTGCTGTTTATGTCCTTTGTCTTGTCACACTGACCTGGCAAGTTAAGGTACTGTCACACTAAGCGATCGCACCAGCGATCACGACAACGACACGACCTGGCAGAGATCGTTTGTACATCCCTATATGGTCACTAGTAGCTTCCAAACTGGAAGATCTCATAAACGACACATCAGTGATCAGCGATCTGTATAACGACCTCGGCGGTCGTTGGGACCTGTCACACAGCATGTATTGTTAAAGATCCCGACCTCGATAGGCGTGATTGAGCGCAACCTTTTCCACGCCCTTCAGCACAGATTGGTGGTCACTGTATGTCATATGTCACAGCTCTCGCTTATTGATTGGACGTCCATGTCATAAAAGACGACTCAAGTGGTTCATACGAATTTCCAGCATCGTTCCATACTGCGTCCTGCTAGCCTACTGCTTTGCAGCTACTGCGATCCAGTCTGTGCCGTTATTGCGTTTGCCCTGGATTCATTTTTTCAGGATCCCAAAAATGTCTTGTATAAATGGCAAAAATGAAGCGCTGTAGCGACTCTGACAGGATCGCAAAACCCCACACACGATAGTATCCTTGCAACAACGCACAAAGGACTAGATGTTGTGGCCACCAATCAGAGCTGAGGGGCGTTAAAACCTAGTCCCGCCTGCGCCACTGACATGAGTCGCCAACAAGGTCGCTCGTCGTTCATAAAGGGTGTCAAACTCAGCGATTCAGGCTCACCAGAGGGACGCCAACAATCAAAAAACGGTCCAGAACATTCATGCACGATTAGCGACATCGCAGCAGGGGCCACATTGCTGCTACATGTCACACACAGCGACATCGCTGATGATGTCGCTGCTGCGTCATAAAATCGCTGTCGCTTAAGCGATATCGCTAGCGATCTTGCCTAGTGTGACAGTACCTTTAGACCTCTCAGGCCTCTGGTATGCTCCTCCAAATTGCAGCCCTATCTTGGAAGCAATCCAGGAGAACCTGTTATAATACCAGATCTGCTGTGATCTTCCAGATGGGGTGGCTAGCGTTATGAGTGTCCAAGGTAGCCTTTTTTGAGTCAACAGCCTTTAACAGACATGACAGGTAAAGTGCTAATTTCCTTATTTGTACTATTTTCTTTGTACGCTGCATCTATCTAGTTAGTGACTTCTACTTCTGTTTATAAATTTCTCATGGTTTTCAAGATTTCTGCTTGCTTTCATTCCCTAGAAGCATTCATCTTTTACTTTTAGTAGATAAAACCTGTCTAAGGCTATGTTTCCATGGGGCGTAATCCCAGCGCTTTGGACGCAGCGGAAACCCGGCTCCACCCAAAGCACCGCCCCCTTTTGTACGCATCGTATTCATAGACTGGGCACCGTCTCCGCAAGATAAATAGACATGCTGCGTTCTGGAAAGATGTGCCGCATGTACGGTTACGCATGGCCGCCAGGTGAGGCCCTGCAGGCATAGTGGAGACGGGATTTCATTAAATCCCCTCCACTATGCTGTAACATCTGGATGCTGCGGATTGGACACTGCGGCTGTACACAGCGTCCAATCTGCAGCAAATCCTGATGTAATACGCCACATGGAAACGTACCCTAATAATTGTGTAATCTTCATAAGACTAGGAAAGATTTTTTTTATCCACTAGAATAAAAAATGTATAGCTCTTGACAATTGTAAGGAATTAATGCAGAAATGTCAAGAAATCATTTGTAGGACTCTGACTTCCTGGACTCCCTTGATATTTAGTTGATCATATATAGCTAGTTTAATAGGTAAAGATAATATAATATTAACAATTATTTTTAGTGCACATTTAATGCATCATCATCAAGGAGAAATAACAGAAAATCAGTAAAGAAGGAAGAGTTAAGAGGAGAAGGTTTGCGAGGCAAAAAGTGATAACCTTTCTACTTGCAACGGTTCCTCCTTTTTTGATTTTGTTATATTAATTTGATGGTGGACAGATATATGACTGAGACATATATTATTGACCATTGGTATTGATGTTTAACAACAAATCATTCAAATAAAATGAAATGCAATACCACCTAAGAACACACATACTTCAACACCTCCAAGACAAAATACATTATGAGAGAACAATGTCAGATGTTGAGTTAAAGTTATTTACAATTATTGCACTGCCAACATTTTTGTTTATGACGTTTTAGCATTTTGGTGCACTTTCTTTTTTTTTCTCTTTTTTTAGGCAATTGCTGTTTGATCCGAGAAAGTTCTCACTCAGCGAGCATTGCAATAAGTGAGGTCACCGGGGTTCATCAGCTTTGAACTTTCTCATGGCAGCTCATCCCTACACAATGCAGGAGCGTAATGCTCCTGTGTCAGTGTGAGCCGGCTAACGGGGAGAGTGGTCACTGATGTGACTGCTCTCCAAATCCTCTGGATCGTCGTGGGACAGTATGGATTATCGTCACATCAGACAAATTAAGTATATGGTTGTTTATTATTTTTCTTCCTTTGCAGGGGACATGGGCTTCGGTGGATTAGGCGTAAAGGTGAGTACTATGGATGTTTATTATTTTCTGGGTTTTTTTCTGCTTTTTTACATGTGACATGGGCTTCAATGGATTAGGTGTAAAGGTGAGTATAACTGTGCTTTTTATTTTTATTTCAAATAAAGGAGTCTGTGTCATTATTTTAATTAAAGCATTTTATTCTGGCTGTGTCTTTTTTCAATCTAACTATCAGTTTTGTAGTGGGATGTCTTATAGACCCCTCTCCATTACTAACCTGTGGGATTGATGTCAGCAGCCATAAAACAGCTGACAATTAACCCCAAAACCATTACCACCACACCAGGGCAAGTTAGAAGAGGCAGGCAAAATACCAGAATTGGTACATCTAATAGAAGAGCCTTTTCTTGGGTGGCTGCGAGCAATTTTTAGGATGGATGGGCCAATATCCACGGACCCTTATCAGTCTGAGAATACCAGCTCAGCTGTTTGCTTTAATTTGTCTGATTGCCAAAAATGGGAAGGATCCCACAACATTTTTTTAAAATATTTTGAGGGTTCCAGCCCACAGCTGTCAGTTTTTCAGGCACTTGGTACCCAAAATAGATGAGATCCAATGTAATTTTTACAAAAATTATTTATTTATAGAGCACAGGCACCAGATAATGAATACCATCATCAGCGGCGCCTGCTCTTGCTGTTATCAGCGACAGCAGGCACAAGCTGATGAGAGTAGTACTCTCTCATCAGACAATGGCTGTGACTAGCAATACATTTTTGACCGCTGGTCACAGCTGCTGACTCACTGTCATCTGACAGCGTGGGAACCGCGTTAATGATCTTACTGTTTTTCATGGCTGTCACGCAGATGACAGCATTAGAAACACCTGATGTTCAGGGTACTAAACCCCGAACAGTAGGTTTGACTTCCTGTAGAAGCCCGTGTTCAGTGTTCATGCACGAATACTAGGTGTTCAGTATGGACCCCAAACTTTACTGTTCGGGTTCACCCATTTCTAATTAGCAGGGCTTGTAATACATTCTAAGGTACAACTAACAGAACCAAAGTTAATGTTACAATGTGGTGAAACTAAAGTTGATGTTTGGGCATGTGATAATGTTGACATGTATTTGGGGTAGGTCCTCATTATCAAATTAGTGGTGTTCTAACACCTGCCACCTCCACTGATCATCTGTTATTAGCACCCGATGTAAACACTGCATAGAACTGAACAGCACAGCCCCATTCAATGTGTAGCGTCAACAGCAACCAACTGCAGATCAGTCCAGTTCATCTGAGTAGGAACTGATCTGCAGCAACTGGCAGTGGACACATTGAATGGAGCTGTGCTCTTCAGCTCTGTTCAGTGTTTTTATTTGTCCTACATCTGAGCTAGTAATATCTGACAGCTGGGGGTCCACATCAATATTCTTACAGGTTTCCAGCTGAAAATATGTATTGAGTTAAAACCTGCTGCTTCAATACTTCACCTCATGTGCCTCAATTTGCTCACACTGGACAAAGAAAGCCATTGCACATGAGCGAAGTGGCTCAGCAGTGTTCAGAGCATCCATAGGAATGGATGAAAAGAGCTCCATGACTTAATATTATGTCAGCGGTGAAAGGGTTTCAATAATATTATAGCAATAATTATAAGCAACTCTATATGTATTCTGGGAAAGAAAACGAAAATTACTTTCATGCAAAATTTCTATGACTTCTTTTATAATTTATCAGAACTTGTAATAATGGTACTGAATAATATCTGCGATGTTGTATTGTACACTTTCCCTTATATCCATGTGCTTTATTACTTTACATAAATTTGCACTGAAAGCAAGACATTATTCTCTAATGCAAAACTTAAGACTTGAGAAATGTAATTCCTTTATAGAAACACCTACTGGGTTTTAGATTTAATGAACTTTTCACTGCATTATATTAGTAGAAGAAGACAATTTATTATTGATGAGCATGGAAAGTACATTCAAAGATTCCTCTGGTCTGTGCACCAGTTTAGAAGTAGCGCCTGTCCCAATGAACACAATCACATGGAAATCTTTTATTAACATCAAAAAGCTTATTTTCCTTTCATTCCATAAAATGTTTATGAATTCCAGCATACTTCCACTTTAACAGGTACTTCATTATTGATGGCTTTCTGGTGTGATAGACCGAGTCGACTAGTTGAATTTTAATAAACTTATGGTAAGATTGTGAGAATACTTTTGATTCATTGTTGGAATCCAAGCAATGAAGTCCTTAGCGCAAGTTAATTCTGGAGAATTACTGTACTTATTTTGAGAATTACTTTTGCATATGTTTTCTGTTTTGTGTGTTTAAATGACTATCATGTTACATATTATAATAATTAGAGATAAACGTATCCTTTAAAATTCAAATTCGCCAGTAATGACTAATTTCCCCCAAAATTTTAATTTGGGGTGATGTTGTGAATGTGCTAGAAATTAATTCTGAGCAGAAGCTCCCTCTGGTGGTTACAAACAGTACTGAACGATCCAATGAAGATTGTGAAGATTGGAGATCAGGTGTTACTGACTGGTCTTATATAAGGGAGGTTCCCTCCCATCAGGGTTGCCGGTGATCAATTGTTCTGGTCTCATTTTTGATTCCTGTTCACTTTGTAGCTTGCTGTTTCGTGCCTGCATCTTCTGCTAACAGATAAGACATTTTCTTCTATTAGTTTTTTGTGCTTGCTTTTTGCATTTTGTCCTGCACTTCTGTGGGGGTCTGCCGGGTCACCTTCGGGGGCTTGTGCTCCTCTCAGTTTAGTTCAGCCACTGTTGTTTGTTCATTTCCCTATCCAGTTTTTTCAGTGGTTGCTGTTTAGTTTTTGTTACACCAGAGAACTAATTTAGGTGGTAGAGGTCGTGTGATCTCAGGTGTTTTTGTAATTAGTAGAGTTGGTTCTTTTCAGGGTTTTTTGGGATTGTAGTAAGTGCCCTTCCTATCCTTTTCTATTTAGGAAGTTTGGGCCCCAACGTTTGCTCATACTATTTTCTGTCTGTGTCAGTATTTCTTCTTGTCTAACCGCCATTACATGTTTGGGGGCTTTCTATGTTCTTTGGGGATCTGCTCCGGGGCAGATAGCTTTCCTCTTTCTTTCTTTAGGTGTAGTTAGCTTCTCAGGCTGTGACGAGGCATCTAGGACCAACGTAGGTACGCTCCACGGCTGCCTTTAGTTGTGGTGGTTAGTCAGGGTACTGCAATCCCATAGATTCCAACCTCTCTGGTGTATTGCCTTTTTTGCCTGCTCTCCTCAGCTACCAAATCATAACAGGGTGAGTAGAGATGGGCGAACCCGAACAGTAAAGTTTGGTGTCTGTACTGAACACCTACTGTTTGGGCATGGACCCCGAACATGGACTTCACCAAGAAGTCCTTATTACTGTTCGAGTTCGGCTGTCCGAACACCGAGTGTTTTTTGCGCTGTCATGTGCATGACAGGGCGGCAAATACCCCTTCTGATCAGCGTTGAAATCATCCTCACCGGTCAGAGAGCAGCTGTGTTGGGAGGTATAACGTTCACCTCCGGTCATTGGTGTCAGCTGATGGGACTACCGCTCCCATCAGCCGATGCCTGCTGAGGCTAATACCAGCGAGAACAGGTGCGTCTGATGGGAGTATTCATCAGCTGGCTACTGCGCTGTAAATGAATAATTAAAAAAAAGGTGTGGGTACCCCTGTATATTTGATACCCAGCCAGGAAATCTGCACTAGCACCATAAAACTTTCTCAAGGTGCGATCGGGGATCTCACCTGAGAACCCCGCAGTTCAGCCAGGCGGGGAACGCAGCCTCAGTGACCGGAAGTAACCTTGATTATGTCACCGCCGATCACTGAGGCTGAGCTTGCAGCAGCTCATTCACCAGTGGTTCTCAGCCTAGATGGTCGCATCTTGGCACTGTCCAGGTTAAAAACTATTAATTCCCAAGACATGGATTACGGCGTGGAACAGAATGACAGATAGGTGAGGGATACTGTTGTTTTTTATTTTTGTTTTCTTACAGGAGTTGAGTGCTTTTGTAGATTAGGCATTAGGTGAGTATAACTGTATTTATTATTTTTGATTAAAAAAGTAAAAGTGTGCTTTGTTTTATTTAAAATAAACGACTTAATTCTGGCTTTGTATTTATTTACCATACAGCTATAGGATTAGTAATGGATAGGTGTCTTATAGACGCCTCTCAATTAGTAAGCCATGGGCTGGATGTCACCTGACAATACAAAGGTGACATCAACCCCACAAACATGAACCACACTTGCCACCACTACAGGGCAAGTGGGAAGAGTCCGGAAAAGCATCAGAATTGGTTTATCTAATAGATGCGCCTTTTCTGGGCAGCTGCGGGCTACTATTTTTAGGCTGGGGGGGCAATATCCATGGTCCTTTACCAGTTTGAGAACACCAGCCCCCAGCTGTCTGCTTTAGCAAGGCTGGTTGTCAAAAATGAGGGGACCTCACACCGTTTTTTTAATTATTTTTTTACATAATTAACCCATGCTGTTTTTTTCATTATTTATTTACAGAGCAGGAGCCAGCTGATGAATACTCCCATCAGCAACTCCTACTCTCACTGTTATTAGCAGCAGCAGGTGTCTGCTGATGGTAGCAATAGTCCTATCAGCTGACACCAGCAACCGGAGGTAAACTTTATACCTCTGATCACAGCTGTTTGCTCAGGCTGTCTTTTGACTGGTGGGGATGATTTCAACTCCTATCAGAAGTGGTGTATGCCTCGCTGTCATGCACAAGACAGTGTGGCAAATAATGGATGTTCGGACCCCCATTCAAGTGAATGGGATATGGGTTTAGGTCCGGGTACTGTTTTGGTAGCCGAACCCGAACTTTTTGTAACTGTTCGGCCGAACCCGAACATCCAGGTGTCTGCCCATCTCTAGTGGTGAATTGAAAGTACCGTGAAATATCGTATATAACCCCTCTAAGGTCTGCTACAAATGCATTCATTTCATTTTAATATTTTTATCGCAAACAAAGTCTATGATAGTACCTCCTGATTGGCTCTGCTTTACCATATGATGTTATGGCTGTAAAGCATTATAGGGAAGCTTTCCTTCTAGTTCATTTGAGCTTTCTTTGACTGATACAACCTTCTGCAATATAAAAAATAGTATAGCCCATTTTACGCAAATAGAACCACAAATTGTTCAAGTCTTGCCAGGTTGACCAAATTCCTAAAAATTCCTAAACATTTCATATTTGCTTTGCTTTTCTAATCTCTAATTATAATATATCATAATAACTAGTACTGATTAATGTATTAAAGGTATTGACATATTTGCAGAGCTAAATTTGTATTTAAAGAATATCTAGGTAAAACAGATGTTAGGTTTGTACCACCATAAGTTTTTTTCTCTCTTATAACTTAATACACAGACAGAAAACATGTCTTTTGGACTATTTGTAAAGTCATAATGAATTAAAAGGATTATAAAGTTACACATTATGTTTAGAACTGGGAATATTCATCGGTACAAATTAATATTTGCAATGAACTGTACAATTATGAAAACTGCTACCACAATAATCTTAAACAACTTTGTAAAATATAAAATAATTGATTTGTTCATGATTTTTTATGGAAACTGGAAAAGTGAGCTGTTTATATGGACTGAAAAAGATTTCACAGATGTTATTAACCATGTCCATTACATTACAGGTCTTCTTAAAGGGGTTGTCCAGTGTATAATGAAAAGTTTGCAGTCTGGAGCTCCCACTGTTTGCTGCTGTTACAGTTATCTGATGGGTTTGATGTGGACTTAGCTTCTGAGTTTGCTCCATACACTGGCATCCAGTGTGTGTTGTACATGTTCTTTACATGTTAAAGGGTTTGTCCAGTCCAGAATGAAAACCATGTATAAGTATATAAGGGGACAATACAAATATCTCTTCGAGGATCTGTTTATACCAAGAAAGGTGACGGTCACAAGGGGGCATTCTCTGCGTCTGGAGGAGAGAAGGTTTTTCCACCAACATAGAAGAGGATTCTTTACTGTTAGGGCAGTGAGAATCTGGAATTCCTTGCCTGAGGAGGTGGTGATGGTGAACTCAGTTGAGGGGTTCAAGAGAGGCCTGGATGTCTTCCTAGAGCGTAACAATATTGTATCTTACAGTTATTAGGTTCTTTAGAAGAACCTAGATCTGGGGATTTATTTTGACGGAATATATGCTGAACTGGATGGGCAAATGTCTTTTTTTTGGCCTTGCTGACTATGTTACTCTGTGTAACAGCAGATTTGTGAAACCTTCCAGTGCAAGCTCTATGCGCTGCAAGGATTCTCCGGTGTCTGCTCCCACAATGATGGTCAAGTATGTGATATGCATACTCCTGGCTAGCAATTGTCTAGTGAGCATGGCCTTGATCGATACAAGTGTATTGAGCAAAGTGGCACCTGGTATGGTGGACACAGCTTAGCTCAAATCACTTGTACGGAGCAAGGCCGTGCCCACTAGATGAGTATTGGACAGGAGTATGCATATCGCATACTTGACCATCATTGCTGGAGCAGACACTGGCGAATCCTCGCAGTGCACAGTGCTTGCCCTGGGAGGATTCACAAAGTCACACAAAGTGACTGCAGACTTTTCATTCTGAACTGGATAACCCTTTAACCTAAATAAAATGGTAATGGTTGGTGATATCAACTTCCTGTTTGTGGCACATTAGTATATGGGAGGGGGGAAAACTTTTCAAGATGGCTGGTAACCATGGTGGCCATTTTGAAGTCAGCCATTTTGGATGCAACTTTATTTTTTTCAATGGGAAGGAGGTCATGTGAAACATCAAAATAGAAATAGAAAAATAGAACATTTCACAAGAAAAACAATGGTGTGCTTGGTTTTAGCGGAACTTTATTCTTTCATGAGTTATTTCCAAGTTTATGACCACTTATAAAATGTGTTCCAAGTGCCTCCCATTGTGTTGGATTGTCAATGCAACCCTCTTCTCCCACTCTTGACACACTGATAGCAACACCGTAGAAGAAATGCTAGCACAGGTTTCCAGTATCCATTGTTTCAGATGCTGCACATCTTGTATCTTCACAGGACAGGCAATTGCCTTCAGATGACCCCAAAGATAAAAGTCTAATGGGGTCATATCGGGAGCCCTTGGTGGCCATTCAACTGGCCCACGACAACCAATCCATTTTCCAGAAAACTGTTCATGTAGGAATGCTCAGACCTGACACCCATAATGGGGCCACCATGGTCACCACTTATCTTGTAAAGTTTTCCCCCTCCCATATACTAATGTGCCACAAACAGGAAGTTGATATCACCAACCATTCCCATTTTATTTAGGTGGATCCATATAAATGGCCCACCCTGTACATGTACAACACACACTGGGTTCTAGTATATGGAATAAACTCAGGAGCTAAGTCCACATCAAACCCAGAATATCACTGTAATAGAAGCAACCAGTGGGAGCTCCAATTGCTGCTGTTTAAAACTAGAGATGCTGTTGGTAGTCACAGAAAAGCACTATTTAAATGTTGATATTGCTGAAGCATGCATCCACCAGCTTCCATCGGCCCCTACAATATGACCGAGTGCCTATGGGTTGTCATAGCAACTGGGAGCCTTCTGAAGGTCCCCAAAGCTGCCATCTTAATCCTGTGGCTTTGCTTCATTGAAAAACATAATTTTGACTATATATTGCTATGCTACAGTATTGCTTTATATAAACCAAGCAATCAAAAGATCTCTACTTCAAGCATCCTAAGGATTTCTTTTTCTTTTAGTGTAAAAACCGACATGACATTGATTCTTGATGCAGGTTCTGAGTTTGTGTATTTTTGCTCAAATTAGCTAATACCTCAGCTTATTCATTTTCTGTAGGATGCTGCTAGGTCTATAGTGTGGATGGGGAGATTTGTGGTGTCTGTCCCTTTGGGGTGCACTTACATATTTCTAAGCGTGTGAGTGGTTGTTTTATCAGTATTTTGCACCTGTGCTGCCTCTGCCTTTATCATGGAGGCTGCTGTACCATGCAGTGCATCAGTATTATGTCATGATATAGGCAAGTAGGACTGTTTTTTTTCTGTGATGGCCGCTAGTACCCAAAGGCTAAATTCCCACGGTAAAAACTTAGTGGACATTTGATTTTGCATATTTTCTGCAGCATTTCTGCACTTATTAGATAAATTATGTTACTTGCATTTTTTCTTTGTGATTTTGAGTGCATTTTTCATGAAATTTCACCACATCTTTAATGCTGTGGCTTTAGTCTCTTTTTGGTCTACCATGATTTAACCCCTTTCTTACATATGATGTACTATCCAATCCAGGTGACCTGGGCCTTAAGTCCCAGTGACGGGATAGTACGTCATACGCTATCAGCTGTGCTCACGGGGGGAGCGCAGATGATAGCAGCCGGGAGTCAGCTGATTATCACAGCTGATACCCAGCACTATGTGCTAGGAGCAGTCACGGACCGCTCCCGGAACATTAACCCCCTGCACATTGCGATCAAACATGATTGCAGTGTTCTGGTGGCATAGGGAAGCATCGCGCAGGGAGAGGGCTCACTGCGTGCTTCCCTGAGAACCTCAGAACAACGCGATGTGATCGTGTTGTTCCAAGGGCCTCCTCAATGCAGGACCCTGAATCCAAGATGGCCACGGGTCCTTCCGGGTCCTGCAGGGAGGTGGCTTGTCAGTGCCTGCTGAGAGCAGGTGCTGAGAAGCGTCCTGCACTGCCTATCAGATCGCTGATCTGACAGAGAACTCTGTAAACTGCCAGATCAGTGATCTGACACTATATAGTGATATCACACTCTGGGACAAAGTAAAAATGTGAAAAAAAAGCAACATATGTAAAAATATTTTTAAAAAAATCCCTAAATAAAAAAAAATATATATATTTCCCCAATAAACACATTATTATTATGTAAATAAAAAAAACAATAAAAGTATACATATTTAGTATCGCTGCATCTGTAATGACCAGCCCTGTAAAACTGTCCCACTAGTTAACCCCTTTAGTGAACCACTTAAAAAAAGGCAAAAAAAACATTGCTTTATCATGATACCGCCGAACAAAAAGTGGAATAACACGCGATCAAAAACACAGATATAAATAAACATGGTACCGCTGAAACGTCATCTTGTCCCTCAGAAAACGGGCCACCATACAGCATTATCAGCAAAAAAATAAAAACGTTATAGCTTGCAGAATAAAGCGATGCAAAAATAATTATTTTTTATATAAAATTGTTTTTATTGCATAAAAGCGCCAAACATAAAAAAAGATATAAATGAGGTATCGCTGTAATCGTATTGACCCGACGAATAAAACTACTTTATCAATTTTACCACACACGGAGCGGTATAAACGCCCCCCCAAAAGAAATTCATGAATTGCTGGATTTTGTTCTTTCTGCCTCCCAAAAATCGTGATAAAAAGCGATCAAAAAATGTCATGTGCCCAAAAATGGTACCAATAAAAACGTCAACTCGTCCCTCAAAAAATAAGACCTCAGATGACTCTGGCCCAATATATGGAAAGATTATAGGTCTCAAAATGTGGTGATGCAAAAACCATTATTTGCAATAAAAAGCATCTTTTAGCGTGTGACAGCTGCCAAACATAACAACCCGCTATAAAAATCTGCTATAAATAGTAAATCAAACCCCTTTTATCACCCCCTTAGATAGGGAAAAATAATAAAATTAAAAAAATGTATTTATTTCCATTTTCCCGTTAGGGTTAGGTTTGTGGTTAGGGTTATGGTTGGGATTAGGGTTAGGGGTGTGTTAGGGTTAGGTTTGGAGTTAGAATTGGGGAGTTTCCAATGTTTAGGCACATCAGGGGCTCTGCAAACTGAACATGACACCCATCAAACTCTGCATTCCAAAACGTCATTACTTCCTTTCCGAGCGCTGCCGTGCGCCCAAACAGTTTTTCCCCCCACATATGGGGTATCAGCGTACTCAGTACAATTTGGACAACTTTTGGAGTCCAAATTCCTTGGGAAAAATCAAAAATTGGAACTAAAAAATCATTTTTGAGGAAATTTTATTTCACACCCAGGCATTATAAACTTTAGTGAAACACTTGGGGATTCAAAGTGCTCACAACAGATCTAGATAAGTTCCTTAGGGGGTCTATTTTCCAATATGGTGTCACTTGTGGGGGGTTTCCACTGTTTAGGCACATCAGGGGCTCTCCAAACGCGACATGGCGTCCAATCTCGATTCCAGCCAATTTTGATATGAAAAAGTCAAATGGCGCTCCTTCCCTTCCGAGCTCTACCGTGAGCCCAGACAGTGGTTTTCACTCACATGTGGGGTATCGGTGTACTCAGGAGAAATTGCACAACAACTTTTTCTGTCCATTTTCTCCTTTTACCCTGGTTAAAATAAAAAAAATTGTTTGTAAAAAATCATTTTTGTGACTAAAAAGTTAAATGTTCATTTTTTCCTTCCAAGTTGCTTCAGCTCCTGTGAAGCACCTGAATGGTTAATAAACTTCTTGAATGTGGTTTTGAGTACGGTGAGGGGTGCAGTTTTTAGAATGCTGTCACTTTTGGGTATTTTCTGCCATATAGACCCCTCAAAGTGACTTCAAATGTGAGGTGGGCCCTAAAAAAATGGTTTTGCATAATTTGTTGTAAAAATGAGAAATCGCTTGTCAACTATAACTTCGTAACCATAAAAAAATTTGGTTCCAAAATTGTGCTTATATAAAGTAGACATGTGAGAAATGTTATTTAGTAACTATTTTTTGTGACATATTTTTCTGTTTTAAGGGAATAAAAATTCAAAATTTGAAAATTGCAAAATTTTCCAAATTTTCATCATATTTCCATTTTTTCCATAAATAAACACAAGTTATATCGAAGAAATTTTACCACTATCATGAAGTACAATATTTCACGAGAAAACATTCTCAGAATCGCGAAGATCTGTTGAAGCGTTCCAGAGTTATAGCCTCATAAAGAGACAGTGGTCAGAATTCTAAAAATTGGCCCGGTCATAAACTTGCAAACCACCCTTGGGGGTTAAGGGGTTAAAGGGGTTTCTGGTTTCGGAAAACCCTTCTTTACCAGTTATAGTTTTTAATAAAACAAACTGTTTGTTTTCTCATCCTCCATGGGTCTAACTGGGTCTCTTACTTTATTCTAGGTGTCTGTTACTCTCTGCAGTGCCGACGACACTTCGCTACCACTGGAGCCAATAACTGAGCTCAGTAGCTCAGGGAGTCTTGGACCACTGAACTCATGTATGGCTGCAGTGCTGTCAATATATCAGTGCTACAGACAATAACAGATATAGCGGAGACCTAGCTCTGTACCCAGAAAGAATAAATAGGCACAGTTTGTTTTCTTAGAACAAACTGCTGCCGGGTGCGATAGAGGTATTCTGAAACCGGACATGATGTGCCAGTACTGATGGATTTACTGTAAAATTCTTTGTAATTTGATTTAAAAATTATGTTTTAGAGGAACCGATTTTTTCACTAGTGATTAAGCCATGCTTTGCTCTGTCAGCATCCACAAGATCACCAATTACATTGGAAATAATTCAGTGAGTGGGAAGTCATTGGCAAAGCTGATTCGGGACTTTTAGGACCCAACAGCTCTGGCATGCCATGCAGACACCCAACAATCATGTTATTTTTGGATTTAAAAGATGTATTAGCATAGTATAACATTGGTCCTGGTGACAGCTTAATAGCAGGATCCAGTCACTGGATCAATGTCACGACATGTTACGTGACCTACAACTCGTTTCTGGAGCCAGCAGTTACTCCGTGGACGCAACACCAGGGTCTCTGCAGCGTCTTGTATAAAAATAAAAGAGACGGGTGATAACTAACTAAAATGAGATGACCCCTTTCCCCTTCAGTCACTTAGATACAGCCTATGGACAGTAATATCTCTGTTATTTCAGCAGTATTTTATTTCTAATTGTAAACAACCTTTTTAATCCTCATTCTGAGATAGGAGAAATATTATAATACCAATTTCAGCCATTTCCACCAAGTTTACCATTTTTGGGTCTAAGTCAATTATGTAACAGGTGCATTCATTAGCACACTTATTGCCAATGTGAACATGGATGTAACTGTTTGTGCTAATAATAACTAGAGTTTGGCAAAAAGATTAGCAAGATCCCTATCCAGCAGCCATATTACAGTCTATGATCATTAGTTGAGTGACCTCTAAATCTCCTCCAACCAACAAACTTCCCCTGCGCCTTTTCTGATTAGTAGCTCCATCACAATGACATTGTTGCTGCGTAACGATGTCGCTCTGGGTATACTAATCAGAAAAGGCAGAAAATGCCAGAAGATAGGAAGAGGTTCGCCAGACTCTATTCCTGCAATTCTTTCTCTTTGGGGATTTATCCCATGGTCTGTCTTTTTTTGCAGCTTATGTATTTTTATACTACGAGATAAGTCTATTTAGAGCTGCTTGATAAAGTCTTTTTTACTCCGAGATATTTCTGTCCATTAGTATTTTCACTTCGAGATAAGCATACAGCACAATAGCACTTTTAAGAGACTATTGCTGTCCACCCACTAGGGGGATTTTTTCGGGTGTACCTGTATGTGTGTGTTTTTTCTGTGTATCCTGTTTGTTGTTTTACTTAGGGTTTTCTAGGGCTTTCAGGGCTATCGACATTGAGCGGGGGCACCATATCGTCTACAACTAGGGTGCCAACCTCCACAGTCAGGAAGGGACTTATCAGGGCCCATTAGGGCGAGCTTACTCCCCCTTCCCTTTAATACTTATACTATTTCACTATTTATTTGCCTCTGTTTGGACAAGAAAGCCTTGTATCACTTAATGATAAGTGTTTTAATCAGTGAATTAAAAGGTATTTTTTAGAAGTTTAATTTATTTGTGCTTTCTTGGTTTTTTTGTTTTGGAGCACTGTGTGCTCTTCTCTATAGTATCCAAAAAAAGTATGATGCAATGGTTTCATAATGTGGTTTTTATCCAAACTGTTTTTAAGAGTAATATCCGTAGAAAATAAGAAAAGTTTATGTGTGTTTCATTATGCATTTTTATCTCAATAGAGCATAAGGTGATACTCTCTTCCTTTTAGTTTGTCTCAGAGAAAAATGAACAGATCATCTCGTATGACAGGCTTTGCATCTCAAAGAAAACCGATAACTTTCCGATACTGGTAAAGTGAGCACTGATTGGTTGAGATTCTCCATAGCAAAGAGTTATCAGTCTCAGTGTTTCACATTTTACTTCCAACTGTAGAATGTAAATTCCAGACACCGCTCCAGGTTCACTCGGACTGGATTTCTCTTTGTATGCATGAGATGGTGCATTTTCATAGTGTTGGCATTTCATTTTTTTCTTTAGAAGTCCTGGTTTCATCTTAACATTTCTCTATATCTTTTTTTTAATAATGTTTCTGTAGAATACATATGTTCATCCTATTTCGGAAGCAATTTATGTCTAATGTTACATTCCAAAAATACATCAACATCACAGTACACAATTATAAAAAATAAAAATAAGATTACAATGACATTTAGAAAATTGGAGTTTTACTGTGGTGCAAATCTTCCATAAAGACATAAGACATGGCAAAATAAAGTATTGGATAGATGTAGAATAATTTAATCAGAGTGTTACTGTTAGGCTATGTTCACACTTGAGGATAAAAAAATCGGTCTCATTCAAAAGAGTGGGACGATGTTTTTAACTTGCTATCCGTGTGCTGTCCATTTTTTACTCAGCAGCTATTCATCGTTTACAGGACCATTTACAGTTTCTTATGTTACAGAATTGTATCAGTAAAAATCGGATGCCACTCTGATGGTCCATTTGGCATGCAATTTTCAAAGTGAAAATCGCAACATTTTTTCTTCCCCTGAATACAGCTGAGAGAAAATACACAGATCTGCACTGCTTCATTGAATAACATTGGTCTTTGTGCAATACTTTATTCTTTTCGCATTGCACTCATCCGATTTGTACTCTACTGTGAGCGAGCCCTTATGATCAGCATGCCAGACAACAACAACCTCAAAAGTGTTAAATGCTTATAGAAAAATAATGATAACATCATTGTTTGTGTGGTAAAACATTGTTATAGAAGAATACAAGAGCAGACATGGCAGGATATATTCTGCTTAAAATTCCCTGACGAATACATAATGTGACATCAAAATACCAAAAGACAGTGATCAAAAACAATATTATTGGAAAATAGAATACTGCCTAAAATTGCCATGTATGTGATTAAACACTTTCAAAAAACTTGTGCCTGACAGATATGAGCGAATCTTTTGAAATTCAAATTTGCCATCATTACCAATTTTTTCCCTAAAATTTTACTTGTTGTGAATACGTTTGTGAGAATTTCGTTACTGGAAAGTTTATATTTGCAGGTAAAATACATGTGGGGAAGAGTAGAA
Source organism: Oophaga pumilio (assembly GCA_009801035.1). Lineage (NCBI taxonomy): Eukaryota > Metazoa > Chordata > Amphibia > Anura > Dendrobatidae > Oophaga > Oophaga pumilio. The sequence continues at coordinate 18,498 of VIAB01040175.1, forward strand.
AGAGAAAGAACCCTGCAGACCTTAAAAGATTAGACTTTACATGCTAGAAAAACAGGACCCCGTTGACCATAAGAGTTTACACTGCAGAAGAAAGACTAAAGGATTACTCACATGAGCGTAAAACACGGCCAAGTGCTATCTGATGTTTTATCAGATAGCACGTTGACCAATGTTATACTATGGGGCAGAGCAGATCTGGGATTTTTTTCTCATGCCGATTTGGCATGAAAAAGCAATTACAGCATGCTGTGAGTGGCTCCGGAGTTCACATCATGACAAGTCTATGGGAATGTATGAAACATAGGACTGCACTAGGATGTCCTCCTAGTGCAGTCCGACATCCACAGACTCAGACAATGGAGAAGATGGAAAAACTTAGTTCTCCATCTTCTACACCCCTGTGCTGCTTTTGTTGCAGGCAAGAGAATCTTATCACAGTAAAATGACACTAGGCAGAAACTCTGACAGATTTTGAACCGAGTGTCAGCAGTGTGTGAAATAGTATCGGGCATATTTTCTTACCTTTTATTTTTATGAACCACGAATTGAATCTCAAAATGTTTTGATTCACTTGAAATTTCAAGAAAATCGATTCAAACTCAATCCTCTGCTAATCAATCTTCTCTTCTCTCGTGCCCAAATGATTGAACACTTATAAAACAACAACGATAGCACTCACCCTTTAACGTCCTACCGACTCCCCACAGCTGCTCTGATCTCTGTGTATTCACTGCAGTAGTAACGTCAGTCACAGCTAAGAGGCACTCCAGATCTAGACACGGCACAGTCAGTGCTATCCATGTTTGTCATTTTACAGATATGCAGTCTTTTGGGTACCATATTTTGGCAAGTGAATAACCGCTTTAAAAGGGTTGTGCTCTTTCAGAAACTTTTTTGCTATAAGTTGCAGTACCAATACCCTCTTTGGGTCCAGAGCCAGCTTTCCACCACAGCATCTATCTGCTCTTTGTTTGCAACAAAGAAGTTATTTCGACACCGCTGCAGCAAAGAAGTGAGCTTAGTTGCTTGTGCCATCTAAATGAGCAAAGGCGCTGAGTACAGTGATTGGCTGCAATGCTGTCAAAGTAATCTTAATTAGAATACCTGTGTTGCATAGCATCATGGTGCAGATGGAAGGTTTCTCTCAGTTGAGCCAAAGGCATATGGATTTGCAGTATTGTGCATGGGAATGGTGCGCCAACTCATTAGCAAGGCGTTTTTGACACCGCGCATGCAGTATATAAAGTGCAAGTGCAAAAGGGAATATGATTCCTAAGTGTTCTGCTTTGTATTTATATGCATGAAGTCTGACAATGAAGACATTGATATTTTAGCACTTTTAAGCCTGTTGTTTATCTGGCATGCTACCCTTAATAGTAATTCTATGCTGTGAATTGGTTGTATCTGATGATTAATATGGCTGCGTCTTGCGGCCTTAGTGCAGGCTTGAACCTTTGTTATTATATGAACCAACAGTATATGTGCACACATCTTTTCAATATGTTAGCATGCTTTTGGCTCAGTTTCTAACACTTGTTGCACCCTGTTGTTCCTCAGCTCTGCATGCCTCCCTTTATGTATAAGTATGTTTATACAAATAGTTACATATTATTATATTATTATATAGGGTGAAAAAAGACAGTCATTCATCAATCTCAGCCTTTCTCCACCAGTTATACATTCTCTATCGCTAAATTATTTATAACCCACAATGCCATATGTTGTGAGATACATCAAACTAATTTCTTCACAACATCTACATAAATACTGTATTGCATTTGACTACTGCTATTTATCATGTCATTCAGTTTATTTTTACAGTACCACTGTTTCCCCTGATTATTTTTTCATGCACGTTTCCACATTTAATACATTTTCCACAAAACTCATTTATCACCTATCCATAATATAAGCAATAAATGTCAGATCACTGGGATTCCCACAGCTAGGACCCCTGTAATGACAACAAAATCCTCTTTGCAATCTGACTTAAATTGAACACCATACTCACTCACACATGTGAGCTGTCGCCCTATTCACTGTCTAAACTAATGGCAGAAACCTGACTGCAGGGCTTGGCTATCTCCATCAGATTTAGAGACGTGAATGTCAGGATCAAAGTTTCCTAGCTGATCAATGCCAGAACATCAAACTGCTTCCAGTGATGTGCCTTCTTTCCATGATTGATCCTAGTGCTACCTATTGGCAATGTTAGATGCTCAGGAAATAGGCCATCCATATAATTTAAACTAAAACAAAATTCATCAGACATCTTCTTCCTTTGTTTTCTGGTCCAGTTGGAATTTTGGCAGTGAGCTACTATGGTCAGTATGGATACGGTGGTAGACTGAGACTTTGTAGAACTATAAACAGAAAGCTGTAATGCACTGCATAGTCTAATACCTCTCTATAATAAGCAGCATTTTTTCATCAAAAACTCTTCTGAGGGATTTGACACCAACTAACCTTTACCTATGTGAATTGAGCTTTGGGCACCTATGATCCTCTTGATTGTTTACTGTTGGTCCTTCCTTGATCCACTTTTAGTAAGTACTAATCACTACACACCAGGAATACTCTACAAGACCTGCTATTTTGGTGATTTAGAGATGCACTATATATACAGTGGGGGAAATAAGTATTTGATCCCTTGCTGATTTTGTAAGTTTGCCCACTGACAAAGACATAAACAGTCTATCATTTTAAGGATAGGTTAATTTTACCATTGAGAGATAGAAAATCAAAAATAAAATCCAGAAAATCTCATTGGGACACCATGCAAAATTATAACCTGTTCTCACATTCTCTAATAGCTGTGTATCATTATGTTGATTCCCAAGCGAAAGGTTACTGGTTCAAATAGAGTTGCAGCTATTAAGATTTCCCAAGAAAAGAGAAAAAGCATCAACCAGCTCATCAATAGCTTTCTCTCTTCCAAGAAAATTGCCAAAATGCATCCATTGAGTGCCATGACAGTTTGAATAATATGAAAAGAAAACCGTCCATCCATTCAAAAGCCAAGAGGAGGACGTCCAGGCAATATATCAAATTCAACAAGTCGGCTCATTAAACGGTCTATCAATTCTGTCACAACAAACACGGCATTGGAGATGGCTCGTATGTTTCATAATAGTGAGATCACTGATGTCCATGCAAGCACACTGTACACAAGTCTGAAATGGTGGTCCGAATAAAAGGTGAAGAAGCTTTGACTTCAATATCGTCAATAGAAGCGTCTGCTCGAGTTTGCAAAAAAACTACAAATAGTGGACAGTAGAATATTGAAAACAGGTGATTTAGAGCGATGAGACAAAAGTCAGCAGACTAGGTTCTGATCGGTGAAAGTGATTCTGGAAGAAACAAGGGAAAGGGACTGGCAGATCGAGAAATTGAAGGAACTGTCAAGTTCGGTGGAGGAAGTCTAATGATATGCTTCACCACGAAAAGGTGTTGGACACTTGACCATGATCGATTGATTTTTACATTCTCCATTTATTATGCTCTGGGGTCTAGGGGAAGACCCCAGAGCATAATGAGTAACATTTAATTTACACAGAATAACTTTGCTGCAAATCAAATTTCTCTGCAATGTCTGCATGATTTATTGAGTACAAATCTTTGCAAATGTGATAATCTCTCAATATATTAGTATAAATAGTTAACATTCTCATCTAATGACTCATACAATGCTGGACTATGAATAATAACTTTCTAGCATGTTTTTAGTGAAAATTGGTATTGTAAGTAAAAGGTGTGTGATGCGGACATCATCCGCCAAGTTATGTCAAATCTCAGATTAACTTCTGTCATATCAAGTAAAAGCTAAAGTTCAAGAGTTTTCCATTCATGCCTAAAATAACAAGGCTTTTCACTTACAATAGTTTGATTGCTGTACATACATAATTCACAATGAAGACAGGACTGTGTAACCAAGGAGACCCAAATGTTCTTCTGTCTTTTGTTACAAAACATTATTAGGCAACTGGTGTACTTTATTGATCAAACTATACAGAGCACTTAATTTCCTCTAGAACTATTTGTATTTCTGAGATTGTAAGAGAACATTTTGTTAATAGTAATCATTTACCAATTCAATGTGTTTTGTGTAAAATGTATTTATAATTTTATGTTAATACACGTGGCTTGAGACAGGATTCTTATTGACATAGATGAAAAATTGTATTTCACATATGCAAATTGCCTCTTCAGAAAGAAAGAGGACTTGAACTC
>VIAB01040178.1:0-10570 GCA_009801035.1 Oophaga pumilio
TAGGCTCAGACCCGAGTTCCCATTGCTCTGGAGGGCGACTCACTACCCCTCTGCAAAATATATACAACCTCTGTCAAAAATTATGGAATCACCAGCCTTGGAGGATGTTCATTCAGTTGTTTTATTTTTTTGAGAAAAAAACAGATAACAGACATGGCACAAAGCTGAAGTCATTTCAAATGGAAACTTTCTGGCTTTAAGATACACTAAAAGAAATTAAGAACAAATAATGTGGTAGTCAGTAATGGTTATTTTTGTAACCACGCATGGGGGAAAATTATGGAATCACTCAATTCTGAGGGAAAAAATTATGGAATCACACTGTAAATTTTCATTCCCAAAACTAACACCTGCATCAAATTAGATCTGCTCGTTAGTCTGCATCTAAAAATGAGTGATCACACCTTGGAGAGCTGTTGCACCTAGTGGACTGACAAGAATCATGGCTCCAACAGGAGAGATGTCAATTGAAACAAAGGAAAGGATTAGCAAACTCTTAAAAGAGGGTAAATCATCCCCCAATTATTGCAAAAGATGTTGGTTATTTACAGTCAGCTGTGTCTAAAATCTGGACCAAATATACACAACATGGGAAGGTTGTTAAAGGCAAACATACTGGTAGACCAAGGAAGACATCAAACCGTCAAGACCGGAAACTTAAAGCAGTATGTCTCCAAAACAGGAAATGCACAACAAAACAAATGAGGAATGAATGGGTGGAACTGGAGTCAATGTCTGTGACCAAACTGTAAGAAACCGCCTAAAGGAAATGGGATTTACATACAGAAAAGCTAAACAAAAGCCATCATTAACACCTAAACAGAAAAAAACAAGGTTACAATGGGCTAAGGAAAAGCAATCTTGGACTGTGGATGACTGGATGAAAGTTATATTCAGTGATGAATCGCGAATCTGCATTGGGCAAGGTGATGATGCAGGAACTTTTGTTTGGTGCTGTTCCAATGAGATTTATAAGGATGACTGCCTGAAGGTAACATGCAAATTTCCACAGTCAATGATGATATGAGTCTGCATGTCAGGTAAAGGCACTGGGGAGATGGCTGTCATTACATCTTCAATAAATGCACAAGTTTATGTTGGACACTTTTCTTATCCCATCAATTGAAAGGATGTTTAGGGATGATGAAATCATTTTTCAAGATAATAATGCATCCTGCCATAGAGCAAAAACTGTGAAAACATTCCTTGAAAAAAGACACATAAGGTCAATGTCATGGCCTGCAAGTAGTCCGGATCTCAATCCAATTCAAAATCTTTGGTGGAAGTTGAAGAAAATGGTCAATGACAAGGCTCCAACCTGCAAAGCTGATCTGGCAACAGCAATCAGAGAAAGTAGGAGCCAGATTGATGAAGAGTACTGTTTGACACTCATTAAGTCCATGCCTCAGAGACTGCAAGCTGTTGTAAAAGCCAGAGTTGGTGCAACAAAATACTAGTGATGTGTTGGAGTGTTTTTTTGTTTGTTTTTTATGATTCCATAATTTTTTTCATCAGAATTGAGTGATTCCATAATTTTTTCCCTATGCTTGGTTAAAAAAATAACCATTACTGACTACCACTTTATTTGTTCTTCATTTCTTTTAGTTTCTTAAAGCCAGAAAGTTGCCATTTAAAATGACTTCAGTTTTGTACCTTGTCTGTGATCTGTTTTTTTTCAACAAAATAAAACAACAGAATTAACATCCTCCAAGGCTGGTGATTCCATAATATTTGCCAGGGGTTGCAGATTTGGGGCACAGAGATCACAGAGGTGCACGTAGCTTGGGGCACAGAGATCACAGGAGGGCATATAGCTGGAGGGCACATAAATCACAGGTGACATATAGCTTGGGGGCAAAGAGATCACAGGGGGAACAGATAACAGTGGGTCACATAGCTGGGGGGCTCATAATCACAGGGGGAACATAGCTGGGGGCACAGAGATCAGATGGGGCACATAGCTGGTAGGCACAGAGATCACAGGGGGCATATAGTTGAGGGGGCACAGAGATCACATGGGGGCACAGATCATATTGGGACACAGAGATCACAAGTGTGCACATAGCTTGGGGGGCACATAGCTGATGGGCACTGATCATGAGCAGAAAGGCACAGAGCTGCCGGCACAGAGATCGCTCTGGACTCTCTGGCAGCAGCTCCTCTTTCGGTACAGGAGGACGGGAGCGCATGGGACGATAACCCTGCCCACCCCGATGATGTCATCATCATGTGCAGGCAGCGTTCTATAATGAACGCTGCGCACTGTGCACTTGGAGGTTAAAGAGCTGACAGAATATGGCCGCCGCTCGAGCATTGTGGACTCCAGGCACCTGCACACGGGGACCAGAGGTTCCCCACCCCTGGTTTAAATGTATTAGCGTCTAAAAGATGCAAATAAATTTGAACATCGGAAGGAAGTCGAGTGTGTGCGGTGACAGACATGGTGTGTGTACCTACAGAGAGGGCTCTGCGTGCCACCTGTGGCACACGTGCCATAGGTTTGCTATTGCTGTTCTAAAGGGTTGACTTACCAGTTAGAGGGCACAGAGAACCACACAGCAGGTGCAGTAATAGGGATACATACAGCAGCAGCGGCTCAGTATTGAGGTCTTAGCAGGATGAGGAGTTTGTGCAGGTTGGCATTAGATGGGGCAGTGTTGGAAATGTGAGAAGTGAAATGTGTCTTTGTTATAATACTGTTTCTGCACCTGGTTGAAGAAGTTGTCATGTTGGTCTGGGCCAAATGGAAAAGATGGGAAAAGTGAACAATTCCATCAGAAATAATGGCAGCTGTAAGTCACCATTGATAACTGTGCTGTAATCACTTATAAGTTTCATAGGACTGGTATTTACCACTGACCACATGGCGGTAATATCAATGTTGGTCTTTGTATTAAGATTACATTCAGTATCATCGTGGTCATCTGCTGAGGTTCTCCTACACCACTATTAGGGTATGTTTCTACAGTCAGGATACGCTGCGTGTTTGACGCTGTGTACTGCCGCAGCGTCAAATACTCAGCGTCCAGATGTTACAGCATAGTGGAGGGGATTTCATGAAATCCCGTCTCCACTATGTGTTAAAAGACGCAGGCGGTAGACCTGCGTAAACGGACATGCGGCACGTCTTGTTCAGATCACAGCATGTCCTTTTACCTTGCGGCGACGCTCCATTGCCGCAAGGTAAAGAGCAGAGTCCTATGTAGCGCTGTGGTGATTCCGGAAGTGTTCAATGAACACATCCGGATTCACCGCGTGTTAAGAAGGGGTTTGGGCGGAGCAGGGTTTCCGCTCCGTCCAAAACGCCTGCCATCCTGAGCGTTAAAACGTACCCATAGGGTGCTCCACATTAGTTGTAATGAAGATTACCTGGCTAGTGACCCACTCAGAAGTTTCACACCCCACGGACCATAACCTTAGCTGCACCTCTGATCTTGGGCTTGGAATGCAACGCTATAGAATCTATATGGAGCTAATGTACGAGTTGTCTATCTAATAAATCTCAGTATTCAGGTTATATTGCCGTGTTGGGACTTTGCAATAAATCAATGGGTTTTCAGCCGTTGGCCTCTGCTAGGTCAGCGGTCATTTAACTATGAGCACGCCAGACCGGCAGGGAGCGCAGAAAGGTAAGAGGAATCTTTTTTTTTTTCTCTTCTGTGTGTGTATGAAGCCAGGACAAGGGGGCAGGATTGATGGACGTGGAGGCTAGGATGGATAGACATGGGGGGCCAGGATGGAAACACATGGGGGGCCAGGATGGATACACATGGGGCGGCAGGATAAGGGACCAGGATGGATATAAGGTGGGCAGGCCTTGTAGTCAAAGACAAAAAAAAACAAAATGGTATGACAACATGAATAAGGTGAAGTGGATTTTCCTTGGCCCATCCAGTACCTTGGTTTAAATGCTTATTGGGGTGCAAATGACTTGGTAGCAGGGCAGGACTTGCGGTTACTGACAAAAAAACAGAATGGTAGGACAACATGAATAATGTGAAGTGGATTTTCCTGGGCCCATCCAGTACCTGGGTTCAAAGGCTTATTTGGGTTCATATGACTTGGTAGCACGGCAGGCCTTGCAATCAGTGACAAAAAAAAACAGAATGGTAGGACAACATGAATAATGCGAAGTGGATTTTCCTGGGTCCATCCAGTACCTGGGTTCAAAGGCTTATTGGGGAGCATATGACTTGGTAGCAGGGCAGGCCTTGCAGTCACTAGTCAAGAAAAACACAATGGGAGGACAGCAGCAATAATGTGAAGTGGATTTTCCTGGGCCCATCCATTATGTGGGTTCAAAGGCTTATTTGGGTGCATATGACTTGGTAGCAGGACAGGACTTGCAGTCACTGACAAAAAAAACAAAATGGTACGACAACATGAATAATGTGTAGTGGATTTTCCTGGGCCCATCCAGTACCTGAGTTCAAAGGCTTTTTGAGGTGCATATGACTTGGTAGCACGTCAGGCCTTGCAGTCACTGACAAAAATAACAGAATGGGAGAACAACATGAATAATGTGAAGTGGATTTTCCTGGGCCCCTCCAGTACCTTGGTTCAATTGCTTATTGGGGTGCATATGACTTGGTAGCAGGGCAGGACTTGCAGTCACTGACAAAAAAAAACAGAATGATAGGACAACATGAATAATGTGAAGTGGATTTTCCTGGGCCCATTCAGTACCTGGGTTCAAAGGCTTATTTGAGTTCATACGACTTGGTAGCACGGCAGGTCTTGGTAGCAGGGATTTTCCTGAGCCCATCCAGTACCTGGGTTCAAAGGCTTATTGTGGTGCATATGACTTGGAAGCAGGGCAGTCCTTGCAGTCACTGAAGAAAAAACAGAATGGGAGGACAACAGGAATAATGTGAAGTGGATTTTCCTGGGCCCATCCTTTATGTGTTTCAAAGGCTTATTGGGGTGCATATGACTTGGTAGCAGGGCAGGACTTGAAGTCACAGACAAAAAAAACAAAATGGGAGGACATGAATAATGTGAAGTGGATTTTCCTGGGCCCATCAAGTACCTGGGTTCAAAGGCTTATTGGGGATCATATGACTTATTAGCACACAAGGCCTTGCAGTCACTGACAAAAATAAACAGAATGTGAAGTGGATTTTGCTGGGCCCATCCATTATGTGGGTCCAAAGGCTTATTGGGGTGCACATGAGTTGGTAGCAGGGCAAGACTTGCAGTCACAGACAATAAAACAGAATGGGAGGACAACATGAATGATGTGAAGTGGTTTTTCCTGGGCCCATCCAGTACCTGAGTTCAAAGGCTTTTTGGGGTGCATATCACTTGGTAGCAAGGCAGGCCTTGCAGTCACTGGCAAAAGAACCAGAATGGGAGGACAACATGAATAATGTGAAGTGGATTTTCCTGGGCTTATCCATTATGTGGGTTCAAAGGCTTATTGGGGTGCATATGACTTGGTAGCACGGCAGGCCTTGCAGTCACTGACAAAAAAAAACAGAATGGAAGGACAACATGAATAATGTGAAGTAGATTTTCCTGGGCCCATCCATTATGTGGGTTCAAAGGCTTTTTGGGGTGCATATGACTTGGTAACTTCGGGTGCGTATGACTTGGTAGCAGGGCAGGTCTTGGTGTTGTGAACGTGTTGGAGACGACTTCGGAGCTGAGGCTCCCTCTGGTGGTTGCTGAGGGTATTGAACCTATGTTGAACAGCAAGAGTTCTCCACCTGCAATTGATGAATGGTTATCAGGGGGGACGGACTGACCTGACATAAGTGAGCTGGCCTCCCATGATCCTCGCCGGTGATCAATTGTTACTTCCTGGTCTAGGTTGGAATTCAGCTTGCATTTCTGCTGTCTTCTGCTATCATTCAGATAAGTTACTTTGTGTTTTTTTTTCTGTGGTTTGATTTTCCTTGTTTTTGCTGCCTTGCTTTTGAGTTCAGCCGGGTCCCCTTTAGGGGGCTTGTGCTGGTCTCTGTTCTCTTTTTGTATTTGCACTTGTGCTCAATTCCTGTGATATTTTACTGCTGGGTAGCTGCCTTTTCACACCAGAGATCTGATATAAGTGGTCGAGACCGTGTGGTCTCAGCATTTTTTGAATCAGAAGTGTTGGAATTTTTCCTAGGGTTTTGTTGGGTTGCAGACAGTATTCTCTCCTGTACTATCCTATCTAGACAGCTTTTGGCCCCAGCATTTGCTCATTCTATTGTCTGTCTGTGTTTGTGTTTTCCTCTTGTCTAACCACCATTATATGTTTGGGGGCTTCCTAATACTTTGGGGCTCTACTCCGGGGCAGTTAGCTTTCCTCTTTCCATCTACAGGGGTAGCTATCTCTCTGGCTGTGACGAGGCGTCTAGGGCACCGTGGGAACGTCCCACAGCTGCTTCTAGTTGTGCGGTTAGTTTAGGGGTCTGCAACCTATTAGATACCAAACTCTCTGGTGTTTGGCTGCCTTTGCGGTTTTTTGCTCCTGCCCTCCTCAGCTACCAAAACATAACACCTTGCAGTCACTGACAAAAAAAGCAGAATAACACCCTCACTGGGTACAACTTCAGTCCATTATCTCGATAAGACTGGGGCTGCTCTTTTGGATCAGAGGGAATCACCTCCGCCTGGGTATCTTCATCAACCGACCACATGGAAGTTGAGGGTACCCACATAGGATCCATCCTCTGCCCGATATCAAAAGAAAATTGGCCTTCTTCCTCCGGGTTGGTGAAAAACAGAGACAAAAAGACTTCTGTTCCAACTTCTTCATCCACCTGCCACATGGAATCTAAAGGCATCCTTACAGGATCCATCCTCTGCCCAAGGTCCAGAGGGAAACTTTCAACTGACATGGATGTTTCTGGGCACTGGTCATTGGTATTGTCACAGGATGTGTGTGGAGAGGGCACCACTGTTTCCCTTTCTTCAGTGACGTCAGCACACCATGGCTCAATAGCCAGCAGATCAGGTGGAGCAGGAGACACTGTAGACTGACCTTGCAGTATTGCAACTAGACATCTCTGATGACTAGGTGGTTCCAAATGCAGCACCACGCTGGGTCTTCAGAACAGAACGGGCAGTAGAGTACCCGGCTCAGAACGACCGATGGGCAAACTGGTCAGTGTCTGTGTAAGAGGCTTAACCATTTTCTCCCCTTCCGCCGTAAGCTTGTATGTTGGTCCCTGTCCTGTTTTTCCTATAGAGAAGAGGAAGCCCCTTTGCCCTTTCAGCTGTCAGTCCTCTGTGGCTTTTCCCCATCACTCAGTGCCCTCCATGAAATGTAATAAAGATAATTATTGACCCATTGTCTGACTTTCATCCCTTCCTGTCTAATCAGCGTACAAGATAATAAAAATGTGAGGTGAATGTTGAATCCAAAAAATAAAAATCAGCTCCTTTACCTCAAACACCACATGTGATACTTTTGATATTAAGGCTAAGTGCACACGTTGCAGAATTGCTGTGGTAATTTCCTGACGCGGGAAATACGCATTTTTATTGGTATGCGTATTCCCGCCAGAAACTAGCATTTTGCAAGCGTAATTAGCTTGCAGAATGCTAGCGTTTTCCAAGCGATCTGTAGCATCGCTTGGAAAACTGATTGACAGGTTGGTCACACGAGTCAAACATAGTGCTTGACAAGTGTGACCAACTTTTTACTATTGATGCTGCCTATGCCACATCAATAGTAAAAAGATCTAATGTAAAAATAATAAAAAAAATAATAAATCATGCTATTCTCACCTTCCGGCGGCCCCCGCAGCCTTCCCGCTCCTCAGCGACGCTCCCGGCCAACCCCATTCCCAAGGATGCATAGCGACAATGACCCCAGATGACGTAGCATCAAGTGAGACCGCTATGTCATCTGGGGTGATTCTCGCAATGCATTACTGGGAACGGGATTGGCCAGGAGTGTCGCTGAGAGGCGGGAAGGCTGCAGGGGCCGCCGGAAGGTGAGAATATCATTATTTTTTATTTTAATTATTGTTTTCACAGGCATATAGTACCCAGGGCCTGGAGAGTCTCCTCTCCTCCACACCCTGGATACCATCCGCACATGAACCGCTTACTTTGCGGATGGTGGGCATAGCCACATGCGGAAAGTAAGCGGTTCAATGTATTTCTATGGCGGCGGAATAGCCGCGATTCGGCAAAAAAAAATGAGCATGCTGCTTTCTTTTCCGCGATGCGATTGCACCGTGGAAAAAAGCGCAGCATGTGCACATCATTGCGGAATCCCATAGGATATAATGAGTTGCGTTCGGTAAGCGTTTTTGCCGCAAAAATGCTAAGAATCCTCAACGTGTGCACTTTGTCTAAAGAAGATCTATATCAATATAATGTAGTGTAAGTGTGGCGCCCCTGAGGGTTCAGTCGCCACAGAGGTATTGCACCTCATCCAGAGGTGTGATACTCCACTCTCAGGTAAGGAGGGAGCACCACCCAGGACTCTAACACCCGCACCCAACACAGACTATAGCAGCTGGGCACCCTGGACATACCCTAAGAGAGGACGGTCTCATCCCAGGCTGGGTAGGAAAGAGTGCATGGGTGGTGGGTGGAGAAAGTAAGAAGGAGGGGAAATGAGGCTTTAGGAAGCAAGACACAGAGACTAGTCAGACAGTCTGGGAGGGGACTTGGAGCTGATAGGAGCTTGGCCCAAGACAGAGAACGTGAAAGAGGGAAGCATAGAAGGAAGCTTCTGGAAGGAAAGAAGGGGTCCTAGGGGCACTGATAGTGAGTGATCCATCCGTGGGGCCAGATCCAATTGTGGAGGGACCAGGTCGCATAAGGGACACCAGCCCCTTAGCCTAGTGGAGAACTTTAAGACTCAGCTAGCAAGCCGGAGGCAGTGGTACCTCTAGGTGTCACAGCTACTGAACCGCAATTATCTTCGCCGAAAAGGTGGCCATATAGGAACAAGGAAACGCAGAGAGAGAATGTTATCCGACAGGTTCCGCGGCCACTGGCTTGGGACACTGGTTGCGAGGTGTTGTACAGGAAGGAGAGGCGTGTAAAACAACACACTGAGACGTCAGAGAAAGGAACATATAGAAAGGAGCCCTGGAAAGGTGTATCTCGATCTACCTGGGAGTTTGCTGAGCCCCTCACCTGGAGGACACTGTACCAAGCGGGCATCTGTGCTGCAGCCAGAACTGTGAGCAAAGCCTTTGAAACTGCATCTGACCGTGTCCTCTCAAGTTATTCCTGCAACACTCACTCAGCACTGCTACATCTCCCAAGCACCATTACTCTCTACGACATCTATCTGCCCTGAGACAACAAGTTCTGCCTGTGGAGAGCTATTCCAACTCTGCTACATCACACCATTAGTCTCAGAGGATCTTCACTGGAGCTCTGGTCACCACTGACCAGAAACCACAGGTGGCGTCACGAACACTTCAAAACAACCTCTTTATTTCAAACTCTATCATCTCCTGTAAATATTCCCTTTTTATTGGACGCCCAGGGCCACGGACCAGGTCACTGCTGCCGTGACACATCCCTTTAAGACACCGGCCCGGTAAAGAGTATCCCACTGATCCATAAGTGTACATTCAAGAAGTTTATTAACCATTCAGGTGTTTCATGAGAACTAAATCAATGTGTAAGGGAAAAATGAACATTTTACTTCTTTCACAAAAAATGTACTTTGGAACGAAACATTTTAATTTTCACCAGGGTATCAGGAGACAATGGACCACATAATTTGTTGTGCAATTTCTCCAGAGAACGTCGATACCCCGTTTGCATGGTCCATCTAGGCCCAGATTTTTTTATTATCACTTAAAACTAATAAGTCACAGTCACAGAGTGACCGCAGACCTATGAATCCCCTCCAGTACACCTACTATGCGCTGTGGTGAGTTATCAGTTTCAAACCTGGGACTAGAGCATATGAATGAGTTATACAGATCCCCGGCCTGTGGGCGCAGCCTCGCTCTCCATAAAGATGTATTGAGCTGAGGCAACACCCCTAGTGGAGGTGTCCGACTAGAGAGTGTGGCCTTGCTGTAAACAAGTGTATGGAGAGGGAGGCCTCGCACACTGGCCGGGGGCCTGCATAATTCATACATAACCTTCGGTCTCGGGTCTAAAACGGGAGAATCCTCGCAGAGCACAGTGCTTGCACTGGGTGGGTTCATAAGTCTGTAGTTACACCGAGTGACTGCAGATTTATCAGTTTTGACCTTGCAACCCCTATAAAGGGAATCTATCAGCAGCTTTTTGATATCTCCTCTGTGAGCAATTTGATGTATACGAACAGAAGCTGAATCCAACAATGTATTACACAGATTGCAGGGTGCAGCCGTTCTCACACAGAGTTTTTAGATTTAGCAATGAAGCAGAACTGAGAAAGCTGCCCCCACCCACACCAGACTCTGTATGAATAATGTCCATAGACAGTGAGCTGCCTGTCACAGGAGGGGGCGTATTGGACCAGAGCTCAGGGACCACCAAGTCTCAGCAATGATAAGCTACTGGCACTAAAACAATCATTGTAAGCAAACAGCAGCATGGAGCTTGATAAGAGGTATCGCTATTATTTTTTTATATGCCCCCAGATATCCATCCTGCCCCCCAAGCTATATAAACT
>VIAB01040179.1:2716-22724 GCA_009801035.1 Oophaga pumilio
CACTACTGAAAAATGTTTTTCATTTCTTTATATAGTGTTATGTATGTTGATCCATATTTATCTATTTGTCTATGTCAAAAGAAGTATCAAATATTTTGAAATTTGAATTTGCTAGAATTGTCAAAATTTAACCCCACATTTGATTTGCAGTGTTTGAATTCTCGGCAAATCACAAGTAGTGCAAAGCCTTTAAGTGACTGGAACAAATATATGAGTGTGCAATCTCCTAAGATTTTATTGAACATATTCCAATGTCTTTAATGCAAACACAGCCTTAGAACTGTCACAGTGTCGTATCTGGCCATGTGTTATCGAATGTTTGTAACTAACAGCCTGTTTAATAATACATTGGATTGACAGACTTTTTAGGCTGTTTAAATTGTAAATATTATTATATTAAAGTATAAAGCAAATCGCTCTATGGGATGAACACCCAAAGAGGAGCAAGAATTATCACTTCAAAGAATTGTGAATATGGATCTTACGTGCATGTTCGCACTCAAGTGTGATCAGTATTGTGAGAACGTAATTTTAGTTTATATTGCACTATGCATAAAATAATTCCATATGTGTAAAAATAAAGTGTGACTTTATAGATCATATAACTTTCACCTGTTTCTGATGTTCAAACAGTTGTTTAAGTTACATAGAGCCACATATGTAAAAATCAACTGGTACCAGACACTGACTCTTGCATTAGCCCCCACAGTATTAATAGAAAACATATGTTGCTAAAGTTGGCAAGATGCAGCTAGTTTAACAAAATTTGCGGTCCTTACTCTCCGGCACAAACAATTGCCACATAAAGGGATGTAGTGATAAAAAGATTCTGGCCAAAAATGTGTACCGCACAAATTCCTAATTGTTCCCGTTCCAGTACATGAGCGTCTTCAGTAGCTGCTTTCTAAGGTCCACGATAGACTGTTGTTGGAGTAATCCAAGATTGTCAGTTTAATTTTTGGGCGGCACCACATTGTTTGTAAAATAAAATAAATTGTTTGTATAAGTTTTTTTTCCGTGAAACAAATGCAAGGTATATCGCAGCTTATCCACTAAAAAATGCAAAGAATTCACCAATGGGAATGTGGAATTTACAATTCAGTATTACATTACATGCCAAACAAAAGTGGTCATCTATTGCATTGAGTGTCTGTGGAAGAAAAAATACATAGGTTGCACCAAAAGAACTTTAATTAAGAAAATGGGTGAATATATAGGTAACATTATAAATAAATTTGATGGACACCCTTTCTCTAGACACTATACCAATCAACATGGAGGCCCCTAACAGGAACACACATATGAGGAATTCAAATGTTAAAAACATAGGCGAGGGGGAGATTTTGTCAAAGAAATGTCACTAGCAGAAAGTCAGTGGATTTTCGAGTTGGACACCTTGAGGTCAAATTGCCCTAATAATGAAATAGAAATGTTTGCATTTCAATAAATAATGATAGAGGGATATAAGTATTTTGATTCCCATTTGTAAGACTTATTGCTGGGTCTTCTATCAATGTAACCACTCAGATATATAAAGACTAACCTGCCTAATGTGAACCATCCCTGGTGAAGGAAGTCGATAGCTTCCAAACCACATAGGAATTGGTACATTCAGCCTGCCCTACTGCTACTGTGACGTCACACAGAATCAGGTCGCTGGAGTTCATTGGCATTCTCCATCTATCAAGGTCTCCAAGACAGCAGGACATGGATCCCAGCGAGCGCTATAGTCTCCAGGCTTCTCAGGTGTGAGCTAAAGGTTGTGGCGCCAGCTGAAAATTAAACTGACAACCTCGGATTACTCCCAACAGCAGTCAATCATAGACTTTAGAGAGCGGCTACTGAAGACAAAGCTTGTAGTATGTAAATTTTGGCTGGCTTTGCACTTAGTGCATAGTACCACTACATGATAATTTCAACAGAATTTGTGAGACCCTCCTTTATGTCTAACACAGGGTTTATATAAGTCCCTCTTACATCACATTTTTGGCAGTTCTTTTTCAAATTTGGTTTACGGTACTTAAATTATTTTTTTTTAAATTCTTTTAAAATTTAAAAAAAATAAATAGGATTAGTGGCGCATTTATACCACATTGAAACCGCTGCAAAAATTAGGGTCCAAAACCAACAAGACCTGGAATTAAAACAATGAATATATAAAATCAATTTTGCTCTGGTTCCAGGTACAATTTGCTGTCTGTGCCCCTCTAAAATATAGTCTGATTATGCAGAACTATTAAGCCACTTTAACAAAATGAGGATGATATACAATCAATGGTTAATTTACCTCTATTCCTTGATGTAAGGTGCCAATGATATATAAAGTGCTTCAGTGCTTGAGGTGCTTGAGGTAAGTGTTTTTTATGTCAAGTGATAGGCTGAGACTTGCTAAAATTGCTATAGATCCATTACTCAAATTTTCATTGGAGGGTGTTCCCTATTGGATATCATTTGAGCACAAGTAGCACTTTTATTACAGGCATTGACACTTTATGGTATTGAATGCTTTTGGTTAATGATCCATACTGTATCTGCGGATATATATATTGTGCTATTGCTACTCATGTTGTCTTATGCACTGTTACTTTATTTGGGTCACCTTTTGGTATTTTTTTTTATCATAATCCATAATGCTGGCCTGTATAACTGTTTCCTCTTGTATAGGGTCCTAGTGTTGAGGATTAATAATAAGCGAGCGTGCTCGTTACTCGATTGAGCATTGAGGCGCTTGGGCATGATTGTAACCCAGCCGACTATAGGGGATGCTGGACCGCAATGCTCGAGTCCCTGTCTATCATTTTTCGTGGCTGCTAAACAGTTAATCAACATGCGGGGATTGCCTGTCATACACAGTAATGCAGTAGCCATGTTGGCTACAGGCATTACTGTGATTGGCCGGCCGCATCCCGTCATCTGGTCTATCTAAGACCCTGGGACCCAATGCTCGATCCACTGACCTCTGAAATCTGAGGGGAAAATGAATATTCACTGCTTCCCCGGCCCATCTTTCAGTGCACCAAGAGCATTGTTTTCAATATCGATGTGGACGAGGTATGGAGGCAGTTTAAAGTTGGTAAAATTGATCTTCAATATTGTGAACACTGGTAGAGCAGAATAATTGTTTTATTGCAATCACCAGTGGTACGCTTGTGTTAAAACTGTTACCAAGATTTAAGTTTCAGTGTGATTCTTGCTGTTGTACATTCTTTATACCTCTGTTTTCTTTTGATTCATGAACTGCATTTGTCTCTAGTCCTTGACCAATAATTGATCTCCCACTGCGCTGTTCATTTTTCATAAGCTGGATACTGGGCTCAGCTGTACAATACCTTGCTGTGCCTACATTAACTATATCTACAAATCTGTTTTTATTGGAGAAAATTGTTTTACAAATGTTCTTTCAAGATGAAGCTCAAGAGAAAAAAAAAAGGCTTTTCTATAATTGACAAATCTATTTATTTGCTGTATATTATTAGCAATGCACATGTGGATTTGATTTGTATTCTTGTTAAGTATATTATGTTAAAGGCTTTTTTCTCTCCTTTAGCAATCCCAAGTAATCGTCTCCATAATCTACACTTTATTACTTCACCTATCATTTTAGAATCTTCCTCAAAACCTCTAAATTTGATCTAAATGTCCTTTATCTAAATTGTTTAATCTTTGTGTCTCTTATAAAGGATAATGACAAGTTTTCCTGTGAATTTCTGAGAAGTAATTAATTGCTGAAATTTCAACAGATCTACTGCATAAACTACCATAAACTGCTTATCAAGGGCTTACATATTGATGACCTATCTATAGATCCACGGGATAGGTCATTAATATCATATCGATGGAGGACAGACCCATACCACCCCTACTGATCAGCTTTTATCTGCTCCAGTATCAGCTGACTGGAAACTTCAATTGTTTGGAGCTGGGACACCATGGTTTCGTACAGTGCTTAGTGGCTGCTCCCAGGTATTGCAGCTTAAATTCAGTCAGAGGAGGTAACACCTGCTAGGTGCAGGGGTCAGGTGGTGGATAAATAACAATCTGAAAAATTCTGCAGGTTTTTTCAGTCTTGTTCAACCCCTTTAATTTGAAAACAAATATGGCTGCACATTCTGTTTTACTCTGTCACTTTTATAAGTGACTACCTCAACTTGATAAAAAAAAGTAAATGTCTCTGTAAAAATTGAAAAAAGCAAAACAAAACAAAACAATCAAAATATGACTCTTACTAGCTTGGCCCGTGCTAAATTTTCGCACATTGGTCGTTGGGGGCGCAGGCAATTTCGGTAAAAGTAAGCTGGTCAAATGTAAATGTATTTCACGAGATGATGACCACAGACAGGTATTTATATATGTAGATTGGTAATACAATAAATTGGTTTGATAAGTAGAGGCCAAAAAATGTCTACCGCTTGAGGTGCCACCTGCAGGTCATTGTGTCTTTCTGTAGGTTTATGAAAATAAATGTTTAAACTGTATTTAGTGATAAAATCATGAATGTGTGGTTTGTTTGGCTCTTTTCTTGCTGAAGGTAGCAAGTTTACCTTTCAAATGGTGTACCATTTGTGTGTGTGGGGCAAAGTAATCAGCGAAAAAGCAGTGCATGTTTACAAATGTGTTTGCATATGTGACTCACCATTTGTGTGTGTGGGGCGAAGTAATCACCGAAAAAGCAGGGCATGTATACAAATGTGTTTGCATATGTGACTCACCTGCACTGAAGTGTGCAATCCTCCAATGTGCCTGAAATAGGCTGGGCAAGCACTTTAGCAAGCTGGAAAGACCCCAAGGCAAATGTTTGGATTTGTTTGTGATGTCTGTAAGCAGCTTTGTGGTAGTGTGCTTTGTGGTAGTGTGCTACCACCTGCAGGTAATTTGACCTTTCAAATGGTGTATCATTTGTTTGTGTGGGTGGAGTATGAATGGAGCAAGTGTGCAATTCAATAGGCAGTGCATGCTTACAAATGTGTTTGCATATGTGCCTCACCTGCAGTGAAGTGTGCAATCCTCCAATTTGGCTAAAATAGGCTGGGAAAGCAGTTCTGCAAGCTGGAAAGCTCCCAAGACAAATGTTTGGATTTGTTTGTGATATCTGTGAGCAGCTTTGTGGTAGTATGCTTTGGGGTACTGAGGTGCCACCTGCAGGTCATTTTTCCTTACTGCAGGTTTATAAAAATTAATGTTTAAACTGTATTTTGTGATGAAATTGTGTTTGTGTGGTTTGTTTGGCTATTTTCTTGCTGAAGGGGGCAAGTTTACCTTTAAAATGGTGTATCATTTGTGTGTGTGGGTGCAGTATGAGCGGAGATACAAAGTAATCACCAAAAAACAGTGTTTAGAAATAATAGAATAGATTCCCACTGTGAAATTATTAACACAATGCAAATTGTATATTACTAATGAAAAGCTACCGTGTATACTTGAGTATAAGGCGACCCGAGTATAAGCCCAGGCATCTAATTTTACCACAAAAAACTGGGAAAACGTATTGACTCGAGTATAAACCTGGTATGCATTGTCCTCTCATCCCCATCCTGGTATGCATGGCCTCCTGATCCCCATCCTGGTATGCATGGACCCCTCATCCCTATCCTGGTATGCATTAGTAACATAGTTATTAAGGTTGAAGGAAGACTTTAAGTCTATCTAGTTCAACCCATATCCTATCCTAACCTGCCCTAACATGTTGATCCAGAGGAAGGCAAAAAAAAACCAAGTGGTAACAGTAAGCTTCACATTGGAGAAAAAAATTCCTTCCCAACTCCACATACGGCAATCAGACTAGCTCCCTGGATCAACATGGAGCATTGTCCCCTCATTCCTATCCTGGTATGCACGGCCTCCTCATCCCCATCCTGGTATGCATGGCTCCTTATCCCTATCCTTGTATGCATGGCTCCTCATCCCTATCTTGGTATGCATTGTCCCCTCATCTCTATCCTGATATGCATGGCTCCATCCCTATCCTTGTATTCATAGCTCCATCCTTATCCTTGTACACATGTCCCCATCCCTATATTTGTATGCATGGCCCCATCCCTATCCTTGTATGCATGGCACCATCCCTATCCTTGCATGCATGGCCCCATCCCTATCCTAGAATGCATGGCTCCATCCTTATCCTTGTATGCATGGCCGCATCCCTTTATTTGTATGCATGTCCCCATCCATATCCTTGTATGCATGGCACCATCCCTATCCTTGCATTCATAGCCCCATCCCTATCCTTGTATGCATGGCCCCATCACTATCTTTGAATGCATGGCTCCTTCTCTGTCCTTGAATGCATGGCTCCATTCCTATCCTTATATGCATGTTCCCCTGATCCTTATACTGGAATGCATGGCTCCATCCCTAACCTGGTACAATTGGCCCCCATCCCAATCCTTGTATGCCTGGCTCCATCCCTATCCTTGTATGCATGGCTCCATCCCTATCCTTGTATGCATGGCTCCATGCCTATCCTTATATGCATGGCTCCATCCCTATCCTTGTATACATGGCCCCATCCCTATCAGTGTATGCATGGCTCAATCCATATCCGTGTATGCATGACCCCATCCTTATCCTGGTATGATTGACCCCCATCAAAAACATAAAAAAATAAATCATTATACTTACCTTCCTGTGCTCCATCGCAGCGTTTTGTTCCGATGCTTGTAAGCAGGGCATGGAAAGGACATCATGCGCTGCTCACAAGCAAAGCACAGCTTCTGGAATACTCACTGCTCCCAACGCCGGGACTATGTGCATGGAGGACAGTGAGTATTCATTGCTATTAAGTAGCGCGCACATTGTCAGCGCAGGGCGGTCACATGTGCTGCTACTTAAGAGAAATGACTATTCACCTCTCTCCATGCCCATGGGTGTGGAGAGAGGTGAATTTTCATTTCTCTTAAGTAGCGGGCACATGTGACCGCTCGGCAGCTGCAGGAGCTGGCTGCTGCGGTTGACACTGCACGCTATTACATGCCAGTGCAGTGAATATTAATTTCTCTGTAGCAGTGGGCACAGGAGTTAGCCACAGCAGCCAGCTCCTGCCTCCTGTGACCCTCTGCTCCTGCTCCCACTCCATCTTCTGGACACCTCACTTGAGTATAAGCCGAGGGGGGCATTTTCAGCACAAAAAAATTTGCTGACAAACTTGGCTTATACTTGAGTATGTACAGTACTTTATTTGCAGTTTAGGACCTTTAATAGTGATGCAAGTGTGACTATAATCTTGTAGAAAGGGTTTTCTTAAAGGGTAATGATTTTGCCATGACATGTTTGAGTGTTATTTATTATACTCATTATTATTTTTATGTTTTACTTTTAGACCAGGATCCAAGGGGTAACGTTTCTCATTGCGGAGAGTGACATGCCAAGCATGCCGAGGTGTAGAGACTTTTAAGCCTCAATGCTACTCTGGGATATATGCAAATTGTCTCTTCAGAGAGGAAGAGGACTAGAAATCTAGTGCCCCCTATAGGAAGTAGCAATCCTAAAAGTCAATATCTACTCTACAATGAGTCGATATTGACTTTTAGGATTGCTACTTCGTATAGGGGTGCACTAGAGTTCTAGTCCTCTTCCTCTCTGAAGAAACAGTTTACTTTTAGAACAGTAACACTAAGGTTGTTTCCTGGTTTATTTGGACCCTTAAAGGAATCTTCCACTTTCTCTTTATTTTACTAATGTGATGGGGTCATAATTATGGCAAAGCTTTTCATTTGCAGAAACAAGATGGTCAAAACTAGGCACATGTCCCTACATCAATTGTTATTTTGAGAACACGGAGGCTGTACAGTCTGTGGGAAAGGTAACACTAACAAGTGGGACTAGGGTAGTGGGGTGCTTCACAAAGGTGACAGGTGATGAAGAAATTTGTGCCACAAAATTATGTCCCCAATGCATTTGAACCATATTGAACCACAAAACAAGCAGATAACAAGTAGAACAGTCCCAGCAAAATACCCCAAGATGGTGTACATTACAGAGTCTCACCCTTCCGCTGACTCACCGGGATAATAGCAGCTGTTGCTTCAGAGCTTCCAGGGTCGACTACCCCACCTGTGGCACGCACACAGAGAGGTGGTAACAACAAGTGCAGGAAGATGACAGTCCATTCAGTTACAAGGCCAGTTGACCGGAGGGTCACAACCTGGCTTCTCCGAACATCTCCGTGGAGCCAGGTGACCGGTGGGTCCCAATCCTGGCTTTCTCCAAATGTGTCCATGGTTCAGAGATGGTCAATGAAGCACATCTGTATTCTTCCACTCAGGGCCAAGGTCCCCTAAGCTGGCATCGTGTAGAATAATAAATCCGTGTGCTTCGTGATGGAGCCATTATGTATTGGCTGCTGTCCTATCTCTGGATGTCCTGATATCTTGGCTGATTCTCTGACTGTCTCTGTCTCGCTATATAGAGGTATTTAGCCTCTTTTTATAATTAACAATTGTCCTTCATTCAATATTTACATAAAGGGTAAGAATGGAAATGAGATCAAGTAGTATTAAGGCACTGCCACACTTAGCGATCGCACCAGCGATCACGACAACGACACGACCTGGCGAGATAGCTAGTGCGATCGCTATGTGATCGCTAGTTAGATGCCAAACACAACTCATCAGCGATCTGTATAACGACCTCTGCAGTTGTTGGGAAAACCTAGTCCCACCTGCGACGCTGGTGAAGTCGTTCATAAAGGGTGTCACACTCAGCGATTCAGGCTCACCCGCGGGACACCAACGACCAAAAAAAGGCTCAGAACGTTCATAAGCGATCAGCGACATCTCAGCAGGGGCCACATCGCTGCTACATGTCACACACAGCTAAGTCGCTAACGAGATCGCTACTGCGTCATAAATGGTGACGCAGTAGCGATCTCATTAGCGATCTCGCTAGCGATCTCGCTTAGTGTGGCATACCCTTTATTTAATCTATTTGCATAGTTTTTCCTCTGTTTTCGAAGTCAACAAACTCTCTGGCCTACATAATGCGTAATTATCATATCAGTAAACATCACAAGAGCACAATATGTTACATGAAATGCCAACTTACAAGTCAATATTACAGGCTTATACAAGCAAAAGTCTGTTTTCTTGACCTACCAGAGAAACACTTAAATTCAAAAGTCAACATATAGATAACAGTCTATTCTATCTGGCTTGCTAAAATAGTTGTCTGGTTAATTAAGATATAATGCTGTGTCTTCACATCCACAATGATAATATGCTTCCTTGCTCCACTCTTGCTAAAGCAATACTGTGGAATCAGATGTTACTTGATAGGTTGGCATATTTTCTGTTTATCCCGTTCGCTATCTTTGACATATTTGGTACATCAAAAGTAGTGTCCACGCCTTTGATGTGGGCTTGCATGCCGAGATCACATCTTTCCCTGCACTCAGTGGCGGATTCATTTTGCCCATTAGCACCAATGGGTTGTTATGACAACCGGGGGCCTGCTGATGAACCCCATACTTGTCATTACGATCCTCCGGTGGATGCCGGCGCGTGGTCGTCGTTCATAGGAGATCATGATTTATGCTACACATACAGTAGCGGTGCTGATGCACTGCCATGTATAGCACAAGTGATCGGACGATCGCAGCTTCAAGTCTCCTAAGGGGACTATTAAATTAAGTACAAGTAAAAAAGAAAAAAGTATTTAAAAATGTGAAAAAAACTAAAAAACACAAGTTTAAATCATCCCTTTGGCCCCTTTGAAAATATAACAATTGAGAAAAGAAAATTACTCTTTTTTGATATTGCTGTGTTCAGAAATGTCAGAGCTATCAAAATATAACATAAATTAATCTAACTGGTAAATGGCATAACAACAAAAAAATCAAAACGCCATGTTTTTTTGGCTGCTGCAATATTGCAATAAATGCAATAAATGGCGATCAAAATAATGTATCTACCCCAATCAAAATATTGTATCTATCCCAAAATGGTTTCATCTCGAGGCACAAAAAATGAGCCATCACCCAGCCTCATACCCCAAAAAAGTAAAACTTTACAGGTCTCGGAAAATGGCGACAAAAAACAAATTATTATTTTTTTTTTTACAAATTTCTGAATTGTTTTTCATCACCTAATTAACAAAAAAAGCTATACATGTTTGGTATTTGCATTCTCATTCTGACCTGGAAAATCATATTTTCAGGTCAGTTTTACCACATAGTGAACATGGTAAATAAATATCTAAAAAACAATTGCGGAATTGCACTTTTTTTGCAATTTCAACACACTTGGATTTTTTCCCCCTTTTTCAGTACACTATATGGAAAAATTAATAGTGTCATTCAAAAACACAACTCGGCCCACAAAAAAGTCCTCAAATTATGGCTTTTGGAAGAATGTGAGGAGGCAAAGAAAAATTGCTGGGTAGTGAAGGGGTTTAATTTGTGTTTACAATCCTCATATATAAATAGTATAATATTATTTATAGAAAGCATTCATAGTTCATGGCATCATATTGTTTTTCTAGATAGTTCTTAAGGTTGAATATTAATCAAGGGTTCCTGGCTGATACAGTGTACATGCCACAGAACCATAGAATGGTAGAGTCATCGTGTCCAAGCCGCTGCTCAATGCAGGATTCACTAAACCATCTCAGACAGAGAGATGTCTGGCCAGCCTCTGTTTGAAGACACCTGTCATCTCCTGGAAAACTTAATTAGCAAAATGAACATCAAACTTTAAAAACATTGTCAAATACAAATAATTAGGAAAAAAACTGTTTTATTTAGTGAGAATAGTTATGGCCTCTCCATTATCTTACTCTTGATAGTGATTTAAAGAAAATCTGTCAGGTGATTTTTTAGTAGGAAACTAATGGCATCCTGAAATAGGGCTTGGACAGCCATTTCAGAATATGTAACTTTTATTGCTGTAGCTTCTTCATTTTTTTTTGCTGTAAGCATCGGAGAATTAACAGCCACATGTCTGTTAGACAGTCATATGTAAATCCAAAATGAATATGTTCAGCTTGGAAAATGGGATAGTTGTATTGCTCTATAACTGTTGTCTCATGCTGAACGTTACTATAGAGGAGAAGAAGGCTAGATACAGCATCTA
The DNA here is from genome assembly GCA_009801035.1 of Oophaga pumilio. Taxonomy (NCBI): domain Eukaryota; kingdom Metazoa; phylum Chordata; class Amphibia; order Anura; family Dendrobatidae; genus Oophaga; species Oophaga pumilio. The sequence continues at coordinate 13,780 of VIAB01040179.1, forward strand.
GGGTTAATCCTGTCAGCTTTCTTTGGCTGTCTATGTACTCTGTAATGAAACACTCAACATTTTACAGACATCTGATTCCTAGTTTTGCTGATTAACCTTTTACAAGTAACTATAACGCTTCTGGTAAATTTATCCTGTAGATGCAGCCACCATCATCTTGAATATTAACCCTTTACAACAGCTATATCTGCCTCTTTTATCTGGGTTGCATAATACACAGGGATAACTTACACTGAGTGCCCAATTATTAGCCAATTTGTATTTTGGATGATTCATTTTATTTTTAAACAACTACAGTGCTGTTGGTTTGTCATGGGTCAGTTTGGAGATTCAATCCGCTGACTTGTTGCTCTGTGGTCGGTTCCCCTGTCTGCTGAGCTATTGCCTTTTCTTCCTTGTCCAAATTCTGATGGTTCCAATTGTCTTTTTCCCCATTCTTGGTGTGCTCCTCTCTAGCTGTTTTCAATTTTCCTGCTTTGGTCTGCCCTATCACATTCTGGTTGGATTGTATATAGTCACCCTTAACTGCACTTCCTTGCTGGCTATACCTCTAGGTGGATTTGGTTTTAGGAGTCCCAGCCCTTCTGCTAAGGGGTTTACCTTGCATGGTAAACACCAGTTGAATTCCTGCAGTAAGTTTGTTTGTTTCCATTCCTAGTTCCTCTTCCCTTCACCGCTTTAGGTTTCTGGTAGGTTATTCTTGTCCTGTTTACTTTTGGCTATCCTTTATACATACATATAGAGTTGTGCTCAAAAGTTTACAAGCCCCCGCAGAATTTTTGCTTTCTTTGCCTTTTTTCAGAGAATATGAATGATAACACCAAAACTTTTTCTCCACTCATGGTTAGTGGTTGGGTGAAGCCATTTATTGTCAAACTACTGTGTTTTCTCTTTTTAAATCATAATGACAACCCGAAACATCCAAAGTACCCTGATCAAAAGTTCACATACTCTGGTGATTTTGGTCTGATCACATGCACAGAAGTTGACACAAATGGGTTTGAATAGCTACTAAAGGTAACATCCTCACCTATGACCTGTTTGCTTGTAATCAGTGTGTGTGCATAAAAGATGAGTGAGTTTCTGGGATCCAGACAGACTCTTGCATCTTTCATCCTGCCACTGACATTTCTGGATTGTGAGTCAAGGGGAAAGCAAAAGAATTGTCAACGGATCTACGGTAAAAGGTATTTAAACTCTATAAAACAGGAAAGGGATACAAAACGATATCCAAGGAATTAGTAATGCCAGTCAGCAGCATTCAAACTTTGATTAACAAATGGAAAAGCAGGTCCTCTGTAAAAACAAATACACGGTCAGGTAGACCAACAAAAATTTTGTCCACAACTGCCAGGAAAATTGTTTGGGATGCAAAGAAAACCCCACAAATAACATCACCTGAAATACTGGACTCTCTGGAAACTAGCGGTGTGGCTGTTTCAAGATGCACAAAAGGAGGCACTTGAAGTAAAATGGGCTGCATGGTCGAGTCACTAGAAGTAATCCATTACTGCGCATATGCCATAAAGTATCTCACCTACAATACGCAAAACAGCACAGAGGCAAGCCTCAAAACTTCTGGAACAAGGTAATTTGGAGTGATGAGACAAAAATTTAACTTTTTGGCCACAACCATAATCGTTACATTTGGAGAAAGGTCAACAATGCCTATGATGAAAGGAACACCATTCCTACTCTAAAGCACGGAGGTGGATTGCTCATGTTTTGGGGATGTGGAGCTACAAAGGCACAGGTAACTTGGTCAAAGTTAAAGGAAAGATGAATGCACCATGTTATCAGCAAATATTGGAGGAAAATTTGCAATCATCAGCCCGGAAGCTGCGCATGGGACGTACTTGGACGTTCCAACATGACAACGATCCAAAACACAAGGGCAAGTCTACCTGTCATTGACTATAGCAGAATAAAGTGAAGGTTCTGGAGTGGCCATCTCAGTCTCCTGACCTCAATATCATTGAGCCACTCTGGGGAGATCTCAAGTGCGCAGTTCATGATAGACAGCCCAGGAATATACAGGAACTGGAGGCTTTTTGCTAAGAAGAGTGGGCAGCTTTACCATCTGAGAAAATAAAGATTCTCATCCACAACTACCACAAAAGACTTCAAGCTGTCATTGATGTTACAGGGGGCAATACACGGTATTAAGAAATGGGGTATGTAAACTTTTGATCAGGGTCATTTGGATGTTTTGGGTTGTTATTATGATTTAAAAAGAGAAAACTCAGTAGTTTGACAATAAATGGCTTCACTCAACCACTAACCATGAGTGGAGAAAAAGTTTTGGTGTTATCATTCATATTCTCTGAAAAAAGGCCAAGAATGCAAAAATTCTGCCACGGTATGTAAACTTTTGAGCACAACTGTATGTATATATATATATAACAGTCACAAACCTTCCACCCATCTGTCAGTGTCTTAATCTATTGTTGATCAACTTTTTGGGCACAGCCTCCCAGTTTAGAGAGGTGTCCAATTTTCCTTCACCATAAATCTTTTTAACAGGATTTGGATCAGGTGAGGAATAAGCCATGTCAAAATTCTTTTATCTTTCAGGACTTTAATGACTAGCCAAGCAGTGGAGAAATTTGGTGCATGCAAAGGAGCATTGTCCCGCATAAAAATGGTTTTCTTGAAAGATTGAGACTTTTTACTGTACCACTGCTTGAAGAAAGTGTCTTCTAAAAACTGGCAATAGCTTTCCATCACAAAATGTCCAACTAGCTTATCCTTAATACCAGCCCATAGCAGTACGCCACCTCCACCTTGCTGGCTTAGAAATCGAAGTGGAAGTCTGTGCCCATTATTGATCCAGCCATTTTTAAACACTCTCATCTCGGCTATCCATAAATCCTTTGGAAAATCTGTCTTCAGATATTTCACGTCCCAGTCATGACGTTTCAATTTATGTGTATTGTTCAGTGGTGGTCGGGTTTCAGATCTCCTTACCTTGGCTATGTCTCTGAGCACTGAACACCTTGTACTTCTATGCCCTTCAGAGTTGTTGCAGTTCTGTAATATTACAGCACTGGAGCATAATAAACCTGTCAGCAGTTTTTTGGTATGTAATCTTAGAGCAGTATGATGGAGACCTTGATTCCAGTGATGTATCACTTACTGCATTGCTTGCTGCCATTTTGATATGAACACTATTTTCTCTGATGCAGATCTAGCAGTTCTCTGAATGCCAAGATTTGTATAATCCCATGCATACCACTGATTGACAACTTTCTGTGTACTTTTATAATCAGTGGGAGGGCGGGGTTACACAGAGCAGTAGGACTACATGGCATTAGGCAACTAGTCCCTTAGACATTATCTGCTGCTGATAGAACTGCAACAAGCAGTAAGTGACATATCACTGGATCATCCATCATACTGCTCTCAGATAACAGAAAAAAACCTGACAGATTCCCCTTAACTGCTAAGTCCTGTTTAAAAATGTATGCTATGCTGGTTTATTATTGAATGTTTGTTACAGTAATCAGCTAATAAGAAATATGTTTTTCAAGATAATTATTAATACATAGCAAATTTTATTTGAGATGCATTGATTTTGAAATTGTGCTTGCTATTTCTTTGATAAAAAGATTTTTTGGAAATTTGATCATTTGTAATTTCATGTGACTCACAAAACGAAGGATCAAATGTTTTATTCAAAACATGGCACTTATGTTAGCAACTATGACCATCTCAATGAAGTTATTCAAGGAACTAGGAATGGCAGCCTTACATTCTCAGTGTTCGTGGCAGGTCACAAATTATATACAGCAGTCTGCAATCTTTTCTAAATGCGTAAGTTTGCAAATTATATTGATAAGTTCCAGTAGCTCCTTTTTTATTTGCCCTAATATTGGCTTAACCATATTCCTGTAAGTGATTTCACAACTTGCGTTCCAAGAATTTAAATGCGAGCTGCTTGGCTGTTCCTTCTATTGTGTAAAGATACACGTTATTGTATAATTAATTTGCCATTCCTATTGCCAACAAGAATGAATGCCAGTTTAAATCCATTGCAGTAGAATGTAATTATAATCAGTTGGGTTGTCAAGCATGGATTATTGGCTTTATTTTTGGTTTTTATTTAAACTAAATGAAGTTATTCAGATTTTTACAATGGGGTCTGGTGAAATCTCTTGCTGCTAATTTACACAGTCCTAAACTGTCAACTCTCTTTATTTATAGAAATGGTAAATAGTATCAATTTAACTAGACCTGGAATCCTGACAAAGGCTTCTCAAACAGTTTTTTTTTCCGGTAGGACCTCACTAGACAGGTCAAGGTGGCACCAGAGCCTCAACACATGGACCTATGTGATGCTTTGGCCTCATCGGGAGTGGAAAATCCTTTATACTCAGCAAACTTAAAAATATTACCCAATCTACCTTTCATGTGTCTTCTATGGTCTTTATTTTTAAGATAAGCAGAATATGAGTTAATTATATTGCTAAATTAAAGATGACTACAGCTTGAGAAAAAAATATCTAGTTTATCCCCACTTCTGGAAACACTGCCACACTGCTGTTCTGCCTCACTGGTCACCAATATAAAATGTCATTTTATTTTTTATTATTAATTACTTTTTTCCCCCTTATGATAGATATACAGTGCATATTAAACAACTGCACACCTCTGTTAAAATGACTGATTTTTGTCATTTAAAAAAAAATCATAACAAGAAGAATCATTCCAGAACATTTTTCACCAATATTTCACATCCCAAACTATTTACATGTGCGTATAGCGCTTTCAAAGACAAATCTAGCAGTACTTTTACATGACCAGCTTGTTCCTCTGTTACTGAGAAATTAGCATTTGAATTAATATGCAAATGGCTATGGTAGATCTGAAAACTCTGTCACTCCAGCTCTATCCCCTCAAATGTTTCTTCCTCCTGTTTGACTGACAACCTCTATGCTGTGTGACAATAGGAAAGTGAGCAGTCAGTCAAGCAGGAGGAGGCAGCGCAGGGCGGCAAATAGAGCTGGAGTGACACAGGCTTTAAATCCACTATGTTCATTTGCATATCAATTCAAATTCTGATTTCTCAGTACCGGTAATGGACTGGCCATGTGCAGATATTGCTGGTCTTGTTTTTGAAAGTGCTACATTCACATATAAATAGTTTGTAATGTGGAAAAAGAGGAAAAAAGAAAAGTGCAAAAAGGAAACTTGGCTGTATCATTAAGGGGTTAGTAATGGAATTAGCATGTTCAAAACGGTATCATATGGTAACCATTCAAGTGAATGAGTGTTTGTGAACTAACATTGTGTCGAGTCTGCCAGAGTGGCTTCCCAATTCTCTCTTATTAAAAAAGCTCCTTAGTAGGGGGCCCACTCCATAGCATCCATATGAAGATCACATGCTAGGTCATCCTTAATAAATTTATATATACAAAAGTTTCTTTCATGCCTTGAGGATAGATTCCAAAAGTCAAAAAGGTGCTCCTACACATGAAAACTAAATCTGCTACCATCAGTCAACCGGCCCATTTGGCTAGACTGGCCGACTAACTTACTAACTTGTGTATCTTGTAGACTGTTCAGGGGGTATATAGCTCTGGGATCGCCGTCTCAGGTAGACAGAGTGGCATAAAGAGTCCAGACAGCAGTACTGGTGCAAACTGGCCGCAACCAGTTTTATTAAAGTCCACAGCAACAAAACATAAACCAAATCATAAACAAAAGTCCTAAGCCTGGCAGGCTGCTAACTAAACACAGTTAGTTCCCTCACTATTGTGAACTAGGCTCTAGCAGTCTGGCCACAACAACACAAATTTGTAATTACCAGAGATGGGCTTGCAGGAGACTCCAACAGCGTCTGAAGTCAGATCCAGACTGAGAGCTCTGTCTGTGTTCTCAACCACCTACTTCTGGCTGCCTAATTAAAACCTGAGTGGCCTCAGGTTTGAGCTGCAAGCCTGTACTGAATGGAGGGTGTAGTGAACTTGCTCCACCACTAGGTTTACAAAGCCATACATTTCCCTTATGCCAGTCAGCTAAGTACCTGGGTGAGATGTACACCCCATCCAATACATACACCTTCACTGTCTCACAATCTATATGCATGGGGACATTCCGACTCTCCTGAAAGCTGGTGTTGGGGAATACTATGGGTATATTGAACTGTAATGCCTAATCCTTTAATTCTTAGGGAAGATGGGCTGCTACCAGACTTACCTCACCACAAGGAAAGCGCTTACACATGTATGAGGAGGAATAGAGAGAAGAATAGCTGTTGGATGAATGTACATTTAGGCAACAGCTATTGAAGCTGTCTGATCACCTTTGAAACTCTGAATCACTTTTGTAGATTTTTTAGTCATGACTTTTGTTGATTGACCTCAAAATAGAATAAAAATATTTTACTTTTTCTAAAGAATTGAAAAGCACCATTAGCCATGGCTAATGTATTCTTATGCATTGCTAATACACTGAGTTATATAACACAATGATGGGTCAGACCTTGTTACACTGAAACAATATTATTGATCACAAAACTTTTAATCTGAAACTGTATTCTACACAGAACTTAGACTGATCAAATACAAGTAATAAAGTGTTCCACATCTGGTGCCATGAAACCGCTCTTTCATTTGTTCTCTCTTATGCATTTGAGTGTTGCAGAGTCATTTGCATCGAAACAGTTTGATGATTAATGGGTGTTTATATTTGCATGTAAATGGAAAAGTTCTCTTTTCACTGATTAACATAGAAATGTGTTCAGGGGATAAAACGGCAGTAATTAGCCATTTGGAGCTTTGAACATTTTTATGGCATTTTTTATGTTCTTAAAATTTGTGATTTTAACTTATTTGTGTTTTCATTCTCCCAAACTGATTTTATTGAGATGCTAAAATACTGTAAAGAATACCTAACAATGTGTAATGGAACTCATGAAGGTGTGATAGGTACCTTACTATTAACTGTGCACCAATATATAATTTTCAGATGTTTTGCAGTTTGCCATTATACCCAGCTGTTGTTATTATGTTGATTTGCAAATTTTACTACCTAATTGAGTGATTTTTCTTCTTGATCCGCCCATAAATGAAGCAAAAACGATAAAGTTAGAAAGCAAAAATTAGTAACCCAGAGTACATTTGGAACACAATAGTAAAAGAACATTTCCATCCAGCCTTCGAGGTGCCCTTATCTAGTAGCATTTTGAGCAGCCATTTCTTGGTTATATCTGTTTTTTCCTTTTGCATTTTTTTATAAAAGTGACAACTTGTAATGGAAACGATTGCAGTTCCTAAGACGATTGTCATCTCCTAAATGGCATATCTGCCTAATTATATAGCAATATAGGGCAGACATTTTGCAAATGCATAATGAGGCTGATTTGCCATTCAGTAGTCTGGGGACGCATGTTGACAAGCCCCATGGGAGATGTAATGGTACCATTTCCTTTTCTGATTTTGTAAAAAGTGAGATATAAAAGCGATATTAAAAATAATTGTTAGAATAAAATTTTAGGGGAAATGAAAATAGTTTGCAAAAGTGCAATGTTACCAGTGATTTACTTAGGTTGAAACAATCTTTTTAAGAGAACTTCTTTATTTTTTATTGTCATTTGAATGTTAAAGTTGTTCAATATAATTCAGAATAACTTAAAAAGTTTTATGTTGAGTATAAATGTAAATTGTAGTACTTGAAACTTGCACGCAAAACAGCGACAATTTAATATAATATGCATTAGTTATTATTTATAACATGAAAGTACTATAACACTGACACACTAAAGAGTAGTGAATGACCTTCACATCTGGCTCGTCCAAGTATTAAACTTTTGTGCAAAACATTATCTCTGTAATCTTTGTTGTTTGTTGGGTTTGAAACATGAAATCCCAGATGTCAAACCAAATGTGCTAATTCAACTCTGCTGAAGCTATTTCCATGCTTTCCATGATTTCACACAATCCATGTACCAGAGATTGCAAAAGAAAATAGGGAAGTTTTTGGAATATAATCTAGGCTGGAGAAATTTCACTGCACATTCTTATGATTGAAATAATGCAAAAGTTTTTATTCTTGAACATTAACGCAAAAATTTGTTGTAAACATTTTGGAAAAAAAATAACATTTCAACTAGAGATGAGTGAATATTTCAATGTTCCGTTCGGACTACAATCGCTGATTTTTTAATTTATTGATTTGTATATATTGGTCCCTGAGGTGTTACTATTGTGTTGATGGCCGAATTTGCAATATTCACCGATTAATTCATCGAATATTCGCCAATCACAACCGAATGCCATTCCTGTCAATGGGAGACAGAAACAAACGCACCTTATAACGGCCCCAAATGAGGAACAGACACCAGGAAAGTGGCCTCAGTTTGACCACAGTACAAATTTTAGCATGACAATGCAGCAATCAGTCAGGCATGAGGTATCGGGGTCTGGGACAGCATTTACAACCTTCAATAGAACGTCACAGTAAGCCGAGGTGGGTGAGGGATAGGTGTAGGCCTCCTTTGCTGGGAGCCCTGATACCACATGTAACACCTCTACCTGCTTTCATGCTGAGCCACACTCTGGTGGCACAAATATCAGTTTTTTATACTACCATTGTCAGAAAAATTTTAGGATAGTAACATGAGTAGTTGAGTCCAAGGAAGTCCAAGGAAGTGGAGGACTGACGGTCTCAGAGGCCAAATGCTACAGGCAACACGCATGAAGGAGACCCAACCAGGAGACAATACTAAAGTGGCATCAATTTCACCACAGTAGAAATAGTATAATAAGGACCGACATGTCTTCTTCTACTACACCCAATCCTGCAGATGGACTCCCAACCAGGAGTGTTCACATTTGAACAAATGAGGGCCTTATACCACAGAAGTGGCATAAATTTCAGCAAAGTAGAAACAGTATAACAGGGACGACATGTCTTCCACTATGCCCAATCCAACAGATGGATAC
>VIAB01040183.1:10218-22719 GCA_009801035.1 Oophaga pumilio
CCACATACACTGCCTGTCTGCCTAGCACTGATATCTATGCAGCTATATTAGTCCACAAAAGGACTGTTAGTTGTGATGGATATGTGTATAATATATGGTATACCTACACTAAGTAACAATCAAGCAAATCTCTTGCTAGCTCAGCAGTAACTCTCCCTACATTGCCTGATTCCTGAGTAGACTGTGACGATGATGGCGGTGCCAGGTCTGATACAGACCTGATGACGCTGTGCAGCCAGCCAATCACTGTAATGCCACAACCTACATGGCTGCGGCAGTACAGTGTGTGGCAGACAATCCCTGCATGTTGATTGGCTCTGTAAAGAGTGCCAACCATACAGGGCAGGGACCAGAGCTCCCGCTGAGCAACCCAGAAATATTCGGTGAGCTCTGAGCATCTCGAGCAGTGGGATGCTCGGGCGAGTACAGAGCAGTATGCTCGATCATCACTCATCAGTATGTGTTAAATACTTAATGCAGGGTAATTGTTAATTTTGTTTCTGTCTTGGGTTTTGTCTGCTTGATGGCCAGTGTAAATGTGCTCCTATATTGTACTCTAGTTCAATTTTTTCGGTTTAGTTTTAGGTTTCTGCATTCAGTGCAGGTAAGTTGTGGCCTCTCTTCCTTTGATCTGGATATTACCTTAAAAAGGTAGCGGCTTTATGATACCACAACATGCTTCCTGCAAATGCACGAACAAAACCATCTGAGGCTTTATCAGAGCCAGAAGTCCTGGCCTAACGTAAGATGCCTGGGGATTTCAAAGTGAGCAGCTGTTAACAGAAAATGCAGGGAGGGCCAGACGGATGACTGGTAAGGTGAGTATAAGTATATTTTTTTAGTTTTTAAAAATTTGGTTTAGGTTTTGGAAAAATTTAAGCCAGTGGCCTTTTTGTTAAATGCAGATTTTAGTAAAATTCAAGTAAAGTTCAATTTCAATTGAAAATAATGACTCATTTCTATTAATATTAGAGCTCTCCTGTGAAGGATGCTCCAGCATGGCACTAAACAATCTCTTCTCTGAAGGGAATCTATATATCGTAAGCACTAACAGCCTGATTCCATAAAAGAGTCACTTATTAGAATGTGTGCTGTAGTTTCAATACAATCAGTGTTTTATCAGTAGGAGATTATCAACGTAGGACTAAGCGTCACGAGCAGGCTAGTCAGGCTAATCTGTGTAACCCCGCCTACACCACTGGTTGGCAGCTTGCTGACAATTCAAAGTGTACACAGGAAGCTGCCAATCAGGAGTGTGGGTGGGATTATACACAGTCCAGAAGTCTTAGCTCTGTAAATCTACATCAGACAAAATAGGGATTCTATCAAAATTTAACCAAGCAGCCCAGTAAGTGATGCATCCCAGGAATGAGGGAAGTGGGTGCGAAGTGTGCAACTGAGTTTAGCCATCGAAAGTCATAACTTATATGTCATTAGCGCAACAAGACCACAGGAAACTGTGGAAATATACAGGCTCCAAAGTCATGTGCATAGGATATAAGTAGCCACTTTTGAATTATACTACTTTTTTTTCCAAAATGTCCTATCTAGAGTATTTCTATCCATTTGTCCTATGTCCATCAAAGACGGGTGTTCCTTTGTCAGGAACTTTTTGTATAAAACAAAGCAGAGAGCCACTAACAAGTGGCAGTTCTTGATCTGGCAGACTAGCCTTTGTATTAGATTGATGGCATTCATATGCTGAAGCTGAATTGTATTGCCTTTTGCCAAGTATCTCGGAAGTCAGAGATAATAAAGAGGCTGTCAGCAATGAAACAGGCTCTTTACTAAAGATAATTCTAAAAGTGGAATCATATAAGAAAGTGGTTCTTTAATGATGTACTTAGAAGGATGTAATATATTTAATATGTTTGTATTGAGTTGCAATACAATATGCATGTAAAAATTATCAAATTAAATAAAACCTGCAATGTAACACTAACCTCATTGGACTATGAATAGACAGCAGGCTTTTAGCAAATCTCTGTATTAGTCTTGTGCTTTCCAAACTTGGAAACATGCACATGGTTTGTTTTACTGGCAGGATATTGCAGTGTTTATGTGATTTCCATAATGCTGGCAGGTCAGTTTATATTTGTACAATGTGATGGCACCATTCCTAAACTTAACTTGCCACCTCAAACCATAAAAGGTAAAAAAATTGGATCGAGCCTTATCCCGTTTGAAATGTATACAGTTAACATCTTGGCATGTTCCAGAAATGCTACACACTAAGATAAAAGTATTGTAAAAGTGTGTTTATATTGAATTACACATGCCACTGCTAATGTATCCTGACATTGTGTATCCACACTTGTGAACTCTTGGGAGGTAGAGGTTAACAAAAACGTCTGAGCGGAGCTTTATAATAAATTGATTAGTCTCGCTTCTATTTGCTTAAAAAAACCTATGAACTTCTGCACACTTTCAGGAAATGTCTAAATGGTGGTCAGTGTGATATATTATAGATTATTTCTAATTTAAAAGTAACTTAAACAAAATTTTAAGCTAAAAGTTGCATATTATATGATCATCCTAAATGAAACTGGAACATTTTATGCAATAAAACATTTTGCTTTATTTTTTTTACTTCAAAGTGAGATTTATCCTAAAACTAAGAAATAGAAACTTCTACATTTATATTATAGGGGTTTTCCCTTTCCAGTTTTCTGTCCCAAATCCTAATTCCCGTGTTAAAAATAAATATAATTGTTACCATTAATAGGTCCAGGGCATAGTCTCTGCGACTGCACTAATGATTGTTTGTAGGCTGCAGCGGTGGCGCCAATCACTGTGCTCTGCGTCTTGTGCTGCTTACATTTAGCCAAACGATTGTCAGCAGCACCGCTGAAATGATTTCACTAGAAGTGGCCTGAAAATAATAACTGTAGCCAGGGAGTTGGGGGTCTTGGGCAATTGCCTAAGAGATCCTTATACTGCTGAATGTTTAGCGATCTGGTCAGTCTGTGGGCCGCCTGCTTTACGCAGCAGAAATTGCACTGATAATGCCAGGCAGTCAGCATTATCAGAGCAGTTTCCAAGGATAGAAGTCTAGAAGAACCATTGATGACATCTATATTAAACACCATACCATGCATCTAGCATGCATTGTTAGGCTAACCAGTTTAAGTGGATCATCTAGGCCTCAGGTCCAAGTGGGCACATGGACCCCAGGTATTGATGCAGCAAGCAGGAAGGCTTGTGCTCAGCGAGGACAAGCCACGCTCAAGAATCTTAGGAGCAGAAGACTGGATAAAGTAGAATCCAGAAGGGGAAGAAGAATATAAAACCCCAAACAGAACGGATGGTGGAGCACAACAAAATAGGGATAGAGTCTCAATTCCAAGACATAAGTGTTTGACTAAATGGGCCTTAAATAAATCTAGGGAGTTGAAACCATCCTGGCATGCTGGGCCATTTGTAAAATCTGACAGTACAGATTTGATAGAAATCTGACAGCTCTGAGAGCACAGTGTGTGTATAACATATAATATATGTGTAGCACTGGGTGTGTAGAATTTATATAGTCTGTTGTTGCATACACATTTTATAATTACAGCACACACATGCAGTGCAAACAAGAATTTGTAGGTTAAATATGTCGGCAATAAGCCAGCGAATGAGAAAAACTCTTGTTAATCTGACATTTGGATTGTTCTTCATAGAACAAAAATCATCACTCTCAGTAGCACATTGCCCTATTTAAAGCAAGTGATGTGCTGCCAACAGCATGATATGATATGGGTACAAAGTGTTTGCAGTCATTGGGTCCCATCATTCTTCATTAACCTGTATAAACATATGGCAAGCGACTTGATGCTACAGTATTTGACTGACAAAGGTGAGTAGCAGCAGGTTTTATTGTTTTCAATATAGGGATGAAGACTTGTGGCAAAAATTGGAAGCACGAAATTCCTTTAGACTGTAATCACAAATGCAGTTTTGTGAAATAATGTAACAATTGTGAAAAAAAATTGCAATCTTCAACCAGCGTTAACCTAATCTGCATGGGGCAAGGGGGCTTTAACCACTGATTGACCAAGCACAATTTTTCAAATCTATTTATTAATAAAATATAAATATGATTCAAATTCTATAATCCTTTCCTATCCCTATTAATTTTCAATTATTTCAATGGTGTACGCTAATGTGAATTTATGACAGGTAGGACTTCAGTACCCTGCACAAATAAAGATGCTTGAACCATCTGTGTAGGGTTCTATAAAAGAAGAAACGTTAAAAGTAAAGACTATCACGACTCTGTTGTCGCATACCCCGGAACAGTGGCTCCTTCCCTGTTACTAACGCTAGGGGCACCCTAGCTTGCTTTGTTCTCTGAGGTGCCATGTACCTTGCCTTAGTGCCTGATTCCACTTTCAGTCTGTATACATTCCCTACCCAGGGAGGAGGGGGGGTAGCAGTGTACCGTAATACACCAACCAGACTAACAACATAATACAAACATGGATAAAGGGAAATACCAATCATACAAATATACTCGCGCAAACATCAGAAGGGTGCACTGGAAAATGGAGGATGGGGAAAAACCTAAAGTAGGAGAAGCGGATTAGCACACACCCAAAACCTACCAACAGTCCCAGATAAATCCACCAAACGATTTGTCAAACAACAACCACAAACCACCATCTTAAACCATGCAGCATGAGCTAGCTCTGGCAACGAGTGTTAGCCAGGGCCCAGATTATTCAGGAGGTGGGAGTGGCTAACAGTGCATGGGTCTAGCATTGGTACAGGTTAATGTACAATTTTTTAAGACATTATGACTTGCATTATTTTATGGATACTCTTGCTCAGACCTGCACAACAGTCTTCGAGACATGAATATATTTGAACGAATGATAGCTGGGACAGGGGCAGAGAAGCAGCAGTGTGATGAGGTTATCATGCTGCTCACCTCATCACACTGCTGTTGTCAATGCTGTGCCATGCAGAGCTGTTGAGAATGCAGTGTGGAACAGTTAAAACTCCATGGAGAAGCTGAAGATTTAATTTCCTGACAATTACTGTAGATGAGGGGGAAGGGAAGGGGGTATAGGCACGGTATTTATGGGATAGCTAGTGTAAGATGTACACGGATGAGAAAAGGGTAGCAATGTTTTGAACATTTGACTTTCAGGCTCCATATCTCACCATCCACTAGTGCTTCGAACGTGAGACTACCATCATTTTATAGACAATCATCTTGACCACACATATATTTGACTAGTCACTGTTTAGCATATGATTAGTTATGCAGATTCTTATCATGTCACTGCATTGTTACTCTTTTGCTCCTAGTGGTAGAAAAATCCTTTTCTTCCTGTATACTGCAAAATACAACCTGTTCTCACATTTCCTAATAGATCATTGTGTTATTAGATTGATCCGAAGCAAAAGGTCACTGGTTTGAATCAAGGAGCAGCCATGAAGAAGATTTCCCAAGAAAAGAGAAATAGGATCATTCAGCTCATAGATAGTGGTCTCTCGGCCAAGAAACTTGTGTGCCATAACAGTTAGAAGAATACAAAACTAAGTCCAACCATTCAGAAGCCTATAGGTGGATGTCCAGGCAAAATATTGGAGTCAACAAGCCAGCTCATCACAAGGCTTATCAGCTCTGGTGTGACAAACATGGCAGTGGAGGTGGCTCATATGCTTCGCAATAGTGGTATCATAGACATCTATGCAAGAACCATGCACGTTACACAAGTCTGGAATGGTAGTTCCAAAAAAGGTGAAGAAGCCTCAACTTTAATATCATCATAAGATGCGTTGGTTTGAATTGATGGCTAACGGACTGTGAAAATGTAGGAACTGTCAAGAGGCCTGATGATATGGGTTGTTTCACAGCCAAAGATATTGGATAACTGACAAGGATTGATAGAGGTCTCAATGCTTAGCTTCATGTGAGTATCCTAAAGACAAGTTACTTCATACACTCGAGCATTATGGGTATGAAAAGGACAACATAGTGTTCCAGCAGGCCATTGTAAACAGAAGATGAGCTGGGACCATGAGGGACACTTCGCAGCTCATAATTTTAAATCTATTTCTTTGAGTAGTGTTGTCATTATATTAGATAAGCCCTTTAATAAACTCATAGTAAAAGGTGTAAGGCAGTGAGGTGGATCACATGCGAGGATGTGATCCCCCAGGATGCGGACGGAGTCTTAATAAACCCACTGGAGTTTCTTGTGTTCACATCAGAATGCCTGTGAATCACAAGGCAAAACAAAAGAAATCGTGGATTTGGTCCAAGTAGTTGACCTAGTCAGATGATTTTTAGGAAAACCTGTCAAGGGATTTGCAGGTTTTGTAGTGAGGCGAATTCCCCTCTCCACTGTGGGTTTTGGAAGTGGCTCTATGGCTTTGATTCCATTTAAATCTGTCAGTTTTGCTTGGGTGTGTCAGTTTGGAGTTTGCAAGCTGAAGAACAGGAGGCTCTGTGCAACCCAGGTCTGTGTGGAGATAACACAAAGCCAGGGACTTTAAGGCGGATGATGCACCCAAGAGACATGGCGGTGTCATTGTCCACGGCAACAGGTTTTGAACACAGACTGTATTTGAGGAAACCTGGTTGCGATCTGGAGGATATCACTCCTGTTATGTTAGTCTGAGAATAAAGAGACTGTTGATGTTGAACTTTCTGCGGTCCCCGCTGCACAACATAGGTTTAACACACATGCCAGCCCCCCTGCACAGATCTCCTTTCCTCTCCATGCAGGGACCCCAACACACTCACTGCTGATGCCACGCGGTTACCCCCCCATCACCTGGCACATCTCTTTGCTCCATGCACATTTACTTCTGGGTTTGCGCCTAGTGGCGAGTGCTTTGTGCTCTTAAAGAGCCAGAGCGCCCAACTGCTATGTTGCCAATTGCTGGGACGCATCTTGTATAAAGGGCAACATACCCAATAGCGTAAGCAATGTGGATTTATTAGTTAGTTTGAGTGGAACTAGTGATTTGTTAGTTCTCATGGTAATTGTGTGGCTGGGTCCTGACGGCCAGTGCCTAAACCTGCTTCCTGTGCATCCGCTTCCTAAAACTCATTTCCTACTCGTTGTGCAGCAGGTGTCTGAAGCTCATTCTCTGGTCCATGTGTGGCCAGTGCCTAAACATCATCCCATGGTCCATGTGTGGCCAGAGCCTGAAACTCATCCCCTGGTTTGTGTCGCCAGTACCTGAATGTGTACTCCAAACTCCTAAAACCAGTCTCTGAATTCAGTCCTTTCTTTGACTCCATGTCAATATCCATCATGCCCAATGAGTACCCTGAACAGACCCTGAGCTGGTGTCAATGAGCCTAACCCTTGGGGTCAATAGCTGCAGTACCAGGGACTGTCTATAATTGATACCTGGAGGCTCCCTGCAGCTCAAGCCTGACTCCACCATCAGGAGCTCCAGTGAACATTGCTTAGCTACCCCTTCCTAGGTTAGCCCAACCCTGTCGTACAGTGGGTTCACGAACCACGTGCACCACCTGCAGGCATGACCACTGGGTTAGCACTTGGTCTTTGTGCCTTTCTAGTTCTTTATCGCTGGTCCAGAATCAGTTGCTTTAATATGATATTCTTCTTCCTTGTAGCTTTTTCAATTAACATGCAATAAGATGAGAATTGATAAAGCTAAACAAACAAAGGTTGCATAAGACATAGAAGAAACCATTTTTTTAAAATCTCCATGTAATTTTGTCAAAGCTAAAGACTGATACGATATCAAAAGGGTTATTCCTGACTGAAAACTCATTCTGTAGATTTCAAAATCGCAATGCCGTGTATTTGCAGAGGAACCTGGCAGTCACACTGCTAACCTCATGTATGAAATTTGCATATTATACATTATACACTTTGAGACCAATTTTCTTTCTGCAACTAGCAAATTTGGAGCTAGATGTATTTTATTTTTCTTTTCTTTTTACCTGGGGGAAAGAAAAAAAGAAAAGATTCCTAGAAAAATATGGATGCCATCCATATGCAATCGGTAAGGTAGCCACATGGCATACATTTTATACATTAGCAAAGAATATAATTTACAGTTTCTGATGTTAAGAATGGCAATGTTGATCCGTATGTAAACTTGAGTAGGTGAATCTCATCTGTAATATCAATGAGACTAATGCATGCCCGGATTTTTTGCATGATGACATATGTCATTAATCCAACCAGCCCTACTGAATAACATTGGTCCAGTCAGTTTTTTCAATGAAAAGCACTCAGTCTGAAAATACTGCTGTGTAAATTTTACATTACATAGAAGAAAGCAAAAATATTGCTAAAAGAAAACAAAATATTTAATTCTGTGACTGTTTCACAAAGTGTGCATATCAAAAACAGTGGTTGTTTTGCCTGCAGAGCTGCTAAGTGTCTTTGCTGTTCCGCCATCATTAATGGCGCCAAAGAATTCAAATCGAATACCGCAGGCATCAGTTATAAGATTAACCATTTTGTCAACTGCCAATCAATTTATGTTATCTACTTGTTGGAGTGTAATTGTGGGCTCCAGTATTTAGGGCGCACCATACAAACCATGCATGTGTGGCTTAATAAACATAGGCAGAACAGTCGAAATAGTTATCTTTTGCACAGCTTATCTAAGCACTTTCTTAATAGGCACCATAAAGATCCCAAATCTCTCAAATTAATAATTATTGATCACATACCAGACACCTTGACTGACCTTTATGGTAGCTTGATTAACCGAGAGAGTTTTTGAATATTGTAAGGTGACATTTAGTCCAGTTAATAATGGAGAGGCATCAATAAGACGCCTATCTATTATTAATCTTATATTAATAAAGGGTTAAAAAAAAAACACACACATAAGAATAAAGTATTTTAATGAAATAAAACACAACACAGTTTTCATATTTTTATTACATGCCCAGATCCAAGCGACGCCCTCAGTCTCCTGTAGTAAAAAGTAAAAAATAAAACAACCGTATACTCCCTGTCGGACGCAGTCCAATTAATAACGAATGTCCCTCGACTATCTCCCCTATAGAACAGTAACATCAGGTGATGTCATCGCTCTATAGAGCCTCCCAGTGATGAACTGACAGGAGACAATGGCTCCTGCAGTGCATCACTGAGGTTACCTGAGTTCATTCTCTCAATTTATGGCAATACTACATGGGAATTTTCTCACCAAGCATTGCCAGTGAGAAAATTAACTGAAGTGACGTCATTCTCTCCCGGCAGCGGAGGAATACACACAGCGGAGGATTACCTCGGCTGTCAGTGTATCGTGGAGCTCGTGTAGACCACTGACATCACCCGATATTAGTGTTCTACACCGGAGATCGTCGTGGGACCCTCGTTAATCACTGGACTACGGCGGAAAAGTAATTTCTAGGTTGTTTTATTATTTTATTTTTATTACAGGAGATCGATGGCTTCGGGGAATTAGGTGATTGGTGAGTATGAACTCTATGTTATGTGTTGTATGTTATATGTATGTACTGTATGTTATATGTTGAATGTTCTGTATGCTATATGTTATGTGTATGTAATATATGTTTTTTTTTACATTCAACACATTAGCCTGATGATGATGGGACAACTACTGTCCCATCATTGGCTAATGTGTCACTGTCAGTGTAGCAGGCATAGCCGGAAGGGACTTGTAGTTCCATCGGACGATGTTTGCATACACATACATACACACACACACAGGCCCGCAGACCCTCACACAGCCCCGAAAACCCCCGCACATACACACATACATGCACACAGTCACCGCCTACACACTTCCCTCCTTCCGACCTGCAGCCAGGGGTGCTCAGCCGGTGGGGCGGGGGATTTGAATCTCACGCCGCTTATTGGCTGAGCCGGCGGGTGGCTCAGCCAATGAGCAGTGCCGTGCGGCTTTGGCGGGGAATGTGAATCCCATGCCACTCAAAGCCGTGCGCCACCGCTCATTGAGCTATTGCACGTTCCACTTTTCAGTTTTTGTATTACCACAAAAAATTAAAATAACTAATAAATTTCATTCAACTTCACAATTGTGTCCCATTTGTTGTTGATTCTTCACCAAAAATTTACATTTGGTATCTTTATGTTTGAAGCATGATATGTGGGAAAAGTTTGAAAAGTTCCAGAGGGCCGAGTACTTTCGCAAGGCACTATAAATAAGGATCAAAAAGTGACTATTGCAACTTCCTAATTTCAAAGGTGACCAGTGCAATTCCCTAATTTAAGCATAGTGTAAACATGCAAGAAATGAGCAGATGCAACCAGGTTTTAAAGTACTCATAAAAAAATGCGTGCTAGGTTCCTGAGTGGTATGTTCCTACCCCCGACAGCGCCGTTTCGCTTAGTAGCTTCTTCCAGGGTTCCAACATTCAAAAGAACCTGAAAGTGCATCTGAGGCGCTGGCTTTTCTATGATTCATGGCGGTAGCAAACCTATAAACATCTGTTCACTTTCCATGTGACTCACAATAATAGCCGATGGGAGCCAACATGTTTAACTTTGGATTAAAAATTAGGATCAAATATCAATTTACTCTTCTAAGGGCACTGCCTGTGAATCTTGGTCTAATGAAGCCTTCTATTATTAGTACTTTCCTTTGGAGGTGGATAAACAGTGAAATTCTCTTGGTCTGCAGCATCTGGTAGATGGAGCATATCAATATAATGTCCTGAGTTCTACTGTAACAGCGGATATTATACATGTAATAATAATCTTTATTTATATAGCGCCAACATATTCAGCAGAACTTTAAAATTCAGTTGTTCATATAAAACAGTCATAAGTAACATAGTTAAAGATAATTCAATAATTAAAGCGAAAATGAGTGGCTGTAACACAAAGTAAAGAGAGATGCGTATTTACAATGATGATCCAGCCATCATGAGGGTATGAGAGATAGATAAAGGCTTCATGAGCTAGTCACAAGCGAATATTTGTAGTGCTTTTGGGTGCGGTGGAGTTTGAGAAAAAGGCAGATTCTTGAGATGCTTTTCAGGTGCAAGTGACAAGAGTAGCAAGTGATTGTATATAGGAGGTGAAGGAAAGATTGGTGTCAAACATAACACCAAGACAGCATGCCAGCTGCCTAGGCATTTTGTGTGCCACACACGGTGAGGGAGAAATCAGGTTTAGAGAGGTAAGCAGATGACAGGAGCAGAAGAAGTTCAGTTTTGGAAAGGTAGAGTTTCAGATAGAGAGCGGACATGATATTGGAAACTGCTGACAGACAGTCACTGGTGTTCTGTACCATAGCGGGGGTAAGATCATGGGATTAAGGGTACAGTTGTGTGTCATCAGCATAAAGATGATACTGAAAGCCAAATGTACTGATGGTCTGTCCAAGGGAGGCCATGAAGAGAAAGAAGAGGGCCAAGGACTGAACCCTGACGGACCCCAATAATGAGAGGAAGAGGAGACAAAGTGGAGGCAGGGAGTGATACAGTGAAGAAATAATCAGACAGATAGGAAGAAAACCAGGAGAGATAAATGTCATTATGCTGATTGACTGAAGCATAGAGAGTATGAGGTGGTGGTCAACAGTGTATACATCTGCAGAAAGGTCAAGAAGAATGAGCAGAGAGTAGTCACCGTTACGTTTTGCTGTCAAAAGGTCATTGGTCACTTTGATCAGTGCAGTTTCTGTACAATGTAGGGGGCAGAAACCAGGCTTTGATGGATCTAGAACAGAGTGAGTGAAAATCTAATGGGTAAGGCAGGAGTAGAGCAGGCGCTCCAAGAGTTTAAAGATGAATGGTAGATTAGAGACTAGTCTGTAGTTATTTGTGCAGGGTGGGGCAAGAGAGGGTTTATTTTTTTAATAATGGAGTAATGATAGAGCGTTACAAGAAGGAGGGAAAGATACCAAAAGAAAGGGAGAGATTGAAGATTTTAGTTAGGTGAGTAGTGACTATTGGAGATAAAGATTGGAGTAGGTGTGAGGGAATGGGGTCAGTAGTGCATGTATTAGGATGAGGAGAAGAGAAGAGCCTGGAGACTTTTTCTGTGGCTGGGTCAAATGTGGCAAGTGAGTCAGAAGAGATGCAGGCATGGATAGGAGTTATGACCCTTGGTGGCTTGTAGCTGATTTTCTGACAAATGTTTTCTTTTTCTCTGCAAAGTGGGAGGCCATATCTTCAGCACAGATGTCTGTGATAGGGACCTGCGCTTTATGAGTTAGGAGGGAGTGAAAGGTGTCGAAAAGGTTTTTGGATTGTTGGATAGTGAGGAGATCAGAGTGGTGAAATAGGTCGGTTTGGTGAGTTAAAGGTAGAGTTATAGGTTCTTAACATAAATTTATAATGGATAATGTTTTCCTGGTGTGCAATCTTTTCTCCATAGGCGTTCGGTGCGCCTAGAGTATCATTGAAATAATCGAGTTAGCAATGTGAGCCACGGCTGTTTTACTCTGTGTTTGGAGTTTCTGAGGCTGGGGGGTGCTACTTGGTCCAGCATGCTTCTGAGAGTGTCATCGTAGTGATATACAGCCAGACCAGGGAAGGAAAAAGAGGAAATTGGGGACATTGATGAG